>CAUYQV010067598.1:0-12455 GCA_963574575.1 Galagoides demidoff
GCGCCTGTGGTCCCAGCTACTTGGGAGGCGGAGGCAGGAGACTCGCTTGAGCCCAGGAGTTGGGAGGTTGCTGTGAGCTGTGATGCCATGGCACTCTACCCAGGGGGATAGCTTGAGGCTCCGTCTCAAAAAAAAAAAAAAAAAAAAAAAAGCATGAGACACCATGCCTGGCCTTCTGTGCAAAACTTTTCTTTCTTTTTTGAGACAGTTTCATTATGTCGCCCTTGGTAGAGTGCCATGGCATTAGTGCTCACAGCAACCTCAAACTCTTGGGCTCAAGGGATTCTCTTGCCTCAGCCTCCTGAGTAGCTGGGACCATCGGCATCTGCCACAAACCCTGGCCATTTTTTTGGTTACAGTTGTTGTCTAGCAGTCCTGGGCCGGGCTCGAACCCGCCACCCTTGGTGTATGTGGCTGGAGCCCTACTCACTGAGCATAGGCGTCAAGCCTGTGTAAAACTTTTTAACTTGATCAGGTCCCATTTATTTTTCTGGGGGTTTGCTGTGCTTTTTAAAAAAATTTTTTTTTTTTGAGACAAGAGTCTCACTTTGTCCCCCTTGGTAGAGTGCTATGGCATCATAGCTAACAGCAACCACCTCAAACTCTTAAGTTCAAGTGAACCTCTTGCTTCAGTCTCTCCAGTAGCCTGTGGTGGGACTATAGGCGCCCACCACACTGCCTGGTTATTTTTAGAGATATTTTTAGAGATGGGGTCTCACTTTTGCTCAGGCTGGTCTTGAACTTTTTTTTTTTTTTTTTTGAGACAGAGCCTCAAGCTTTCACCCTGGGTAGAGTGGCATGGCATCACAGCTCACAAGAACCTCCAACTCCTGGGCTCAAGCAAGTCTCCTGCCTCAGACTCCCAAGTAGCTGGGACCACAGGTGCCCTGCACAATGCCCAGCTATTTTTAGAGATGAAGTCTCACTCTGGCTCAGGCTGGTCCCCAACTCATGAGCTAAGGCAGTCCACCCACCTTGGCCTCCCAGAGTGCTAGGATTACAGGCATGAGCTACCGCACCTGGCCCAAATGTGTGTAATATTGAGTATTTCAATTCATGAATATGACATGTGACTGTTTTGATCTTTCTTTCAACATCCATGGTTTTTAGTTTTTCTCATAAACCTTTCATCATTGTTTTTGGATATAATCACACAAAGTTGATTTTTGTATACTGCTGTGTGTCCTATAACCTTGACTATGGAATATAAATTCCAGGTGCAGTGGCTCATGCCTGCAATCCTAGCATACTGGGAGGCCAAGGCAGGTGGACTGCTTGAGCTCAGCAGTTTGAAACCAGCCTGAGCAAAGTGAGACTCCCATCTCTAAAAACAGCTGGGCGTGGTCAGGTGTGGTGGCTCATGCCTATAATCCTACCTCTCTAGAGGCTGAAGGCAGGTGGAATGCCTGATCTCACAGGTTCAAGACCTGTCTGAGCTAGAGCGAGACCCTGTCTCTCAAAAAATAGCCAGGTGTGTGGCAGGTGCAGTAGTCCCAGCTACTTGGGAGGCTCAGGCAAGAGAATCGCTTGAAGCTAAGAGTTTCAGATTGCTGTGAGCTGTGACACTATGGCACTCTACCGTGGGGGACAAAGTGAGACTGTCTCAAACCAACCAACAAACAAAAACCTTCAAAAAAAACTCCTTTGACCTACACATTGGCTTATTCATATATTTTTAAATATTGCTTAGGACTCAACTGTGCTGCCTGAAACTATCTGTGTCTCTTGTCAACTCTGGAAATCCCATCACAGGTTGGTTAGAGCTCATAATTCAACTTTGCCTCTGTGTTCCATTTTTTGTAATTTGATTGTTCCATCTTCTCAGGGATTGGTTTTCACTTCACTTTCATCTTATCTGCTATTAATCTTTTGGGCCTTTACATCCTTATCTGCTTATGATAATTAGAAGGCTCTGGTGGGTGGGAATAGATGGCTGCTAGGCCCAACATGGAAAAGACTGGAGGAGGAAAGATGCTGACAGCCACATGTAGCCGGCAGTCCCTGTGGCAGGGAGCTTTGGAGTGGGCAGAGAGCACAGGGAAAATGTTATTTTTGGTGCAAGCTATGCTGTGGTGTTTGTGAGGCTCAAGCCTGTTAAGCCCTAGCCCACACGCTAGGCCTCAGCTCACCAGTGCAGGCCACACTGGGCTCCTCTCCAGGGGCACAGCCAGTGGCTGCCCCTCAGCTGGCACTTAGGACTTGACACTAACAGCACTCTTTTAGGTTTTTATTTTGACCATGTTGGTTAAATCTTAGGTTGAATATAACTTTTTTTTATACACAAGAAAATACTTCATGTACCTATGAAATAAGACAGGTTGGGAATGTGTCCAGTGCAAACAAGAGGATTCACACCTGTGCGTAGACAGCACCATCATAGATTGTCATTTGGGTCTGTGGTGTCCCTAAGCTACTTGGCTGTATGCCACCTCTGAGGCAGGAGCGACTACAGGGTTCCTGGGCTGCAGTTCTTCCCTCCTATTAAAAACAACTCCAGTGGATGAAGTGGTAGGGAAGGGGTGGTCACACAGCTGAGTGACTTCAGGGTGGCTTCAGGGCACCCAGGGGGAGGGCTCTGGCCTTGGAAGGCCCTCCTCAGTAAGGGATGTCGTTCTGATAGTACTGGATCATGTCGTAGGTCCGGCTCCTGGAAAGTGAGGGTGAGAGAAGCTCTGAGCAGCCTCCTGGGTCTGGGGTCCCTCCCCACCCACTCATCCCCTCCATCACCACCCACAACATCTGCTCCAACCCCGAGGCTTCTGAGGCCCATTTGTACTCGCTAGCCAAACCCCTTGTAGCTGTGGGAGCCACTGTGCTACTAGGTGCCCCGCTGTCTCCTGGCCTGCCCCACAAGCCCTCCTGAAGCCTTGTGCTTTTTCATTTTCCCGGGAGCTTCCTGTGCCAGCCCTTGTGGTTCCTGCCCCTTCTTTCTAGCATTATCCTCTAGGCACCTGGGGGCAGGTTCTTGGGTGGCTCCTCAGGCTCATCCAGCAGCTCCTAGAGCATATGACCACACCCCCATCCCCTCTTGGGTGGGTGCTATATACCCCATGGTACCTCCACCCCACCCTGTCTGTCTTCAGGTATCCCTGCACAGGGCTTCCAGACTCTCAGAGCTGTTCCATCATATACCTACTGGAACAGCCACCCACCCATCACTCAGGCTGGAACCCTCAAAGCCACATCTGACTCCCTCACCCCACAGGAGCCTGTGGGCCCTGGGTTCCACCTTCAGACCCTTAACTAGCCCTTCTCAGGGCCTCCTGCTTCCATCTTGTCTCCCTACCACAGGGAGACTAACTGGCAGCCCCTAGTTGCCTGCCAGATGCTGCCCACACAGCAGCCCCAGGAAGGCATAGGGAACAGGGGCTGATTTCCTAAGCCCTCCCAGGGACTCCAGTCTGATTCCAAGCTCACTCAGCTTCACACGTCCTGCCCCAGGCAGGCTGGTTTCCAGCTTCAGACTCTTCCAGGTATTCCCCCTGAACAAGTACCTCACTGCTCCTCAAGAGATCCAGGGTCTCCCATGAGAGGAGCAACTCAGGGACAGCAGCATTCTCGTGATCTGGTCTAAGCCAGGCCCCACCAGGTGCCCCATGGCCAGCAGGGCAGGGCAGGTGGAGAGAGGAGGGGAGGCCAGGTGGGGTGATGTGAACTCAGGAGAGGAAGAGAAGTGGGTGACTTGCCTGTTGCTGAGGAAGCAGCTCTGGATGATCTTCATGATAAAATTTGCAGCCTCACGCTCGGTCATGTTGGGGCTAAACCTGTGTCTGGGGAGAGGCCATGGTAGGACTGGCTGTCATTCCCTCCCACGCCCCTGGTTGTGTTTGAGGTTGCCTGTGCCCAGTGTGATGCCACGGCCTAGAAATGTGTCCTCCGTGGTCCACGTGGTAGAATTTAGGAACAATGCTGTGAAGGGCAAGCCTGGCCTACTGTGGGCCCTGTGCTCTTCCCAGCATCACCTGGGACTGAGTGGCCCCATGGTGGGGGGCGTGGGGGGTGGGGAGGCTAAGCATTGGGAAAATAAGTGACTGCAGGCCTAGTGGATGTGAAGTGTCCTTGAGGAATCAGGGAGTGTGTCTGAGGCATGTTGGCAGAGCTGTGGTTTGGCACAGAGTCGCACCTAGGAGACCTGTCTGCTCTGAGTTCTAGGAAGATGATAATCACTTAAAATTTGTTACCACACAAAGTTCTTATCTTAGGTAGAGCCTCAGCTAGTGGACAACCATACCCAAAAAGGTCTGTTGTGTCTGCCAAGGAACCTACTTCAAGAGCTTGATTGTCTGGCCGCGGAAACAGGGCAGGCCCGTGTCCAACATGAGAGTGACCAGAGAGACAACTGCATCCATGTAGGGCCTAGGGAGAGATGGGGGTGGTAGGTAGCAGAGGCCAGCCAGGGAAGCCTGTGGTGTGGCTGCTGCCTGACAGCCTCATGCATGGGTTCCCAGCTACCTCCCAAGTATATCTTCCATGCTTCCCCTTCCTCCGTGGCAGCCCCTTTCATGCCACCTGCTGACCCCCAGCCTCTGCACAGCCTAGGCTGGGG
Source organism: Galagoides demidoff (assembly GCA_963574575.1). Classification (NCBI taxonomy): domain Eukaryota; kingdom Metazoa; phylum Chordata; class Mammalia; order Primates; family Galagidae; genus Galagoides; species Galagoides demidoff. The sequence goes on from CAUYQV010067598.1 coordinate 4,547, forward strand.
CTGCTCACATGTACCCTGGATGGTCTGAACAGCCTAGCTGGTTCCCACCACATGAGGCCACCAACCACGGTTTCTGCACCCAGTTGGGGAAGCATAGATGCCCTGACCCTCCTTTTCCCACAGGGCAGTGGGGACTGAATGGATATGGACTGACCTAGGTCACAGGCCAAGTGTCACCATACGCTAGTGTGTAACCTTGGCCAAGGGACTCTGTATGTGAAACCAGGAAAATACTAGTCTCCAGAATGCAATCCAGGGGATGGGGGGTGCTCTGGCATCCAGAAGGGGGAGCCCTTGGCCAACGGTGTCAGCAGGACGAGACAGGTCTCAGATGGGTTCAGATGCCCGGAGTAAGAAGTTGTAAACATAGGTGGGCAAAGGGGCAACCAGAAGGCCAGGCCTGGGCCACCAGCACTGGCCTTGCTATCTCTGAACCAGGTTCCTTTTATCCTAAAGGGGGGCTTAGATGGCACCCCAACCCCTGCCCTGGCTCACCGCACGGCTAAGTAGCCGCGGACACACATCTCCATGAACCACTTGAAGGGTGTGGCCTCCATTTTGCCTCCCATGATCATCACCATCTCGTCTGTCAGCTTGATGTCAGGCTCCCACCCCAGGTTGCCGCCTGGGGAGCTTTCAAACATGAAGCCAAAGTCTGCAAAACCCCAAAGAGCCATCTGGGACTAGGGCAGCCTGGCTGCAGGCTGGGTGTCCTTATGGATCACGGGGGTGGGGGTGGGGTGGGGGGGGTGGGGTGGGGGTAGGAGTGGTCAGAAGGGAGGTAGGATCCGGGAGGGAGCAGAGCTCAGCACCCAGCCTGGATGAGCCTGCCCACCTCTGTGGGGCCGGCCTTCCCCTGACCACGGGGTGAAGGGGAGGTGCACTACACCTGGCCTACCCTCTTCTGTGGAACCCCACCCTCCACTGGGCACGGGGTAAAGGGGGAGGTACACTGGGCTTGCCCACCTCTGTGAGGGTGAAGGGGGAGCTGCACTGGACTTGACCTCCCCTGTGGGGTAAAGGGGCAGGTGCACTGGGCCTCAGCCTCCACTATTGGGGACCCACCCTCATCTGTGGGCTGAGCAGGGAACTGTACCTGGCCGCCTGACCTACCGATGTGGATGATGTGGCCCTTCTTGTCCAGCATGATGTTGCCGTTGTGTCTGTCCTTGATCTGCAGCAGGAACAGCAGCAGGCTGTAGGCGGCCATGCTGCGGATGAAGTTGTAGCGGGCCTGTGCAGAGGGAGCCCGGGCTCACAGTGGCCCCAGGCTGCAGGCTCCCCAGCTCTGTGTCCCCACTTAGGAGCAGAGACTGAGCTAGCCAGCTCAGCCAGACCTGGGTAGCAGCGATGATGGGGGCTGCACCTAGGGGCAGGGGGGCGGGCCCCTCCCTCCCGCTGTAGACAGCTTTCTCTGGGGAGCCCACTCTAGGTTCCTTTCACTCCCAAGGAAGCTTATGGGTGACCTGGTTTTCTGCTCTCATGAGGGATGACTTGGAAGAGCAGGCAAGGGAGGAGGCGGCATCGGATGGAGTGCACACAGCACTCCGGGGGCTACCTGCTGGAAGGCCAGGGTAGACTCATCCCCATACTGGCGTGTGAAGTAGTCATACATGCCGAAGTCTGTCTGGCGGCCCAGCTGGTCTCGAGAGGTACAGTCAGGAATGCACTCGATCACCCCACACTAGGGAAGAAGGTAAGTCCCAGGACTGGCATGTGGGAGGCACCAAGGGCTTCCTAGCCAGGCTATCGTTCAGGGCACTTACCCCAGGGGCGGTGGCCACCACTCGGTAGGGAAAAACAAAGAGGTCCAGGCCGACCAGCTGGAAGATATTCTTGAAGAGGTCGATGATCTGCAGAGCCAGCATGTCCTGGGACCCAAGGGGGCATGAGGTGTTGTTGGCTAGCCTCCTCACACCCCTGGCCCACCTGACTCCCAGAGGTTCCCTCTGCCTCACACAGGTCAGAGGCTAAATGGCCAGTGATGGAGTGAGCCAGGGAGGGCACTGCTGAGCAAGAGTCTGGAAGGGTTGGGCTCATGGCCTCAGGACCACCAAGCCCTGGGCTGAGCATGAGGCTGTGGCACTTGGTGGGGTGTGTGAGCCTGGATCCCCCCTTCCCCCCAGGCAGGGGCTGGCACTGCAGGTGTTAGGAGAGAGGACAGAAGAGAAGCCTCCGGGTTTGCACAAGCCCTGGTTTACTGTGTGGCACCTAAACCAAATGTGGGTGGGGGGAGGGAGGCAAAGATGCATGTTTCCACATGTGAGGCTGGACTCCAGCAGGCCTGCGGCTGGGGGAAGCAGGCCTGCCCCATCTGCCCCAGGCCCTGCTACCTGCCGGCAGTCGTCTCCCACTTTGAAGATGGCTGCCTGCCAGGAGATCTTCTGGCCATCTGCCTCTGGCGCACCACACTCATCCTCAGAGTCTGAGCGGCACCGCAGCCCTGTGCAGGGGATAAGGCACCTGTGCCCCAAGGTAGTGAAAAGCCCTCTGAGGGTGCTGAAGATGAGCCCACTTGTGTACCTGGAAGGAGCCCTGAAAATCCTTTCTACAAAGCCCTACGGACATCAACAAGGGCCCCAGGAAACATCTTGGGGAAGCCTGTGGAACCCCAGGGTTAAGGGTCTTTCCTTAAGAACATTTAAGCTTAAATGTAATTAAAAACAAAACCCCACATCACCAGCACTGAGGCCCAGGTACTGGGGCATGGGTGTGTCCACACCCTGGGAAGCCCGGAGCTCAGGGCTGCAGGTGGGCACTGCCACAGAAGGCCTGTCCCTGCACAGGCAGGCTGCCCCTCTGTGTTGCCGGCCATACTCTGTTCTGCGCACTCAAAACCTAGATGTGACCTTATTTAGAAACAGTCTTTGCATGGGCGGTACCTGTGGCTCAAAGGAATAGGGTGCTGGCCCCATATGCCGGAGGTGGCGGGTTCAAACCCAGCACCGGCCCAAAAAAAAAAAAAAACTTTCTAGAAACAGTCTTTGCAGAATGAGCCCTAATCCAATGACTGTGTCCTAAGAGGGAGATGAGGATACAGACACCAGGGAATGCCATGTGAAGACGGAGGCAGAGACCAGAGAGAGGCAACCACATGCCCAGGACCACCCAGGACTGCAGCACAACCACCAAGGGCTGGAAGAAGCAGGGAAGGGTCCTGCCCCAGAGCCATCTGAAGGGGTGTGGTCCTGACCACACCCTGATATCAGACTGGAGCTTCTGGAACTGTGAGATAACATGGCTCTGCTGCATAAGCCTCCCAGTCTGTGGTCAATATTCAGCAGCCCCAGGCCACTAACACACCCTGCAAAGGCTTCAAGCCACTCAGCCTCAAAAAGGGGCCTTCTGTGGGAGCCAGTGGGAGTGCACAGGCCTCTAAGTGTGGCCCACTTGTCATAGCATTTTAGCTGTGTCCTTCTTGAATGAGGGCTCAGAGAAGGTGGGGAGATGGATAGGCATCATCTTTTATGAGGAGCCGGTGATAAATTGCCAAAAGCAACCAACATTACTGGGGGTGGGGGAGCACTGAGACCCCAAATGAGGTCAAAATTCTCCACTGACCTTCTTTCTCAAGCTCACTGACTCCACATCGCTTCACCTTAAATTTAGCCAGGTATGGGGCTTTTGCAGCACTGAAAAACAAAGATAATGTGGTACCAGGAATGCAGTCAGTAAAAGCCCTTCTGTAAGGGGGCGGCAGGCCTGGGGGCAGAGCGGGGCTCTCACCTCTGCATTGGGGTCCCAGACTTGTAGTCGATGTCTAGCACGATGGCCTCAGGGTTGCTGGGCAGGTAGCAGCCTACGTAGGGACAGGAGGAGTCACAAGGAGCCCCTGTGTGGCAACAGGTGAGGCCACACCAGTTCCCAACAGATGTTGCAGGCATACCCTGCAGATGACACTGGGCACACTGGGCCTATCTGTGGCCACTAAGGGTCTATCCTCCCTGACTCCACGATGTCCGTGTGGTTTTTCCACACATCTAAAAGGAGTTGCCACTTCCAAGAGATACTCCTCTGAGAAGTTGCATGGTGTGGGGCCTGTCCTGCCTCTCAGGAACTTTCTGCACTTCTCTGCACACCTGGAACCCCCTTCTAATCAGCCTTCTGTTCGCAAGCAGGAGTTCCCCTTTCTCAGCAAGCACTCAGTATGTGTGAAATAAGGGGCCAAGAACCGGTTAGTCCCTAGGGAGATGTGTGCTCCAGGCTAAAGTGAGAGAGCCTCCTGACCAGGAGCTGCGTGGGTTTTTATTTATTTGTTGTTAGATGGAGTTTTACCACATTGCCCAGGCTGGTCTTGAAGCCCTGGCCCCAGGAGCTCCTCCCACCTCAGTCTTCTGAAATGCTGGGATTACAGGTGGGAGCCACGGTGCCTGGCTGAGGGGTAGGGTTTTGAGGAAAGGCCTGAAACAAGGGGCACATGGTCTTTTGGGAAGCAAGCTTAGCCTTGATGTAGGTACCAAATGGCTGTTCCATGGGGTGGGGGGACACTGTTGCCACCTCTCCCTCCCCAGCTCCAGGACTGTCTCACACAGTGGCCACCTCTGTGTCCTTCTGCTCTAGGGCCTTGCTGGCTCCTCAGGGCCTCTGGGGCAAGACCGGGCCATAGAGTCTGGAACTGGAGGCTGGGCCCTTGCTGTATGACAGCTTCTGGGTCTTTCTCCTCCACCCACCCAGCAGCTACAGGATTCCCACTGAGGGGAAACAGAGGACCTGGTATCCATCGTTTTCTGAGAAACTGACCTGTTGTATGAGCTTAACATAATAGGTCTGAGGAAATGTTTGAACCTGAAGCCCCACACACAACCCACAGCTGAGGCCCAGTGTGAATGCCTGCATAGGATGGCTAGGTTTTGAGAAGACAAGTTTGCACCAAGAGGTAAGCCTAGAGAGCTCCTGTTGAGGGCTGGGTTTCTATATTTTCTTTAAAAAGCTCAAACTCTTATATGGCAACAGCTGGCAGGTGCCAAGGAGCAGCTTCCTACTTGGGTGGGAACCCTGTTTGGCAGGTCCCAGCACACCTGGGCTGCGCCCCCCCCCCCCGCCACCCCCGAATCAGCTGTGCAACTTGCACTGTTGGAGAATAGGAGCCCTAGTCCAGGATAACAGGAGCACTGGTCTAGGATAGCATCTGTGGAGGACAGTGTCTTGGCCTCCTATGAAAACAGCAGGCAGCAAGGAGAAGAGGCTGGCTAAGGAGCAGTTCCCTCTTAGTGAAGGCAGAATCTAGGCAAAGGCTGAGGGGCTGTGGTGCCAGACAAAGGCCCAAGTATGTGTGGGGCCAGCCAAGCTGTTGTCCCCATGCCCTATGCTGCCTGGAGATGGCAGCAGCCTCCATTCCCTCCAGCCCACCCTTGGGAGGAGGCCAGTCCTCCAGCCCTAAGGATGCCTGCTCACCTGGCTGCACCTTCACTTCAGACAGAGCCGACAGACAAGCCTTCTTTCTCTCATCGCCTTTAGGGTAGGGTCTGAGAAATAAGACAGAAATGCTTTGCTTTGTCTCCTAGAGCAGTGGTTCTCAACCTGTGGGTCGCGACCCCTTTGGAGGTTGAACGAGACCCTTTCACAGGGGTCGCTTAAACCCATCCTTCATATCAGATATTTACATTACGATTCATAACAGTAGCAAAATTACAGTTATAAAGTAGCAACAAAAATAATTTTATGGTTGGGGGTCACCTCAACATGAGGAACTGTATTAAAGGGTCACGGCATTAGGAAGGTTGAGAACCACTGTCCTAGAGGAACTGGCCTCTGGACAGCCCAGGCCTCTAATGTCTGGACTGTCCTCTTTGTTCCTCTTTTCCCAGTGCTAGTGACTTCTAAATCCCCAACCAGGTCTAATCCTCCAGGAAACCACTGTACAATTCCTGTCCTGGACCTTTATGGAGAAGCCCAGGCAGCCCCTGGGGGCCAAGGTAGAGCTATGTTCTGGCAGTTTGTGCCTCTCCCACATGGGGCAGGGAGACATGTGCTGCTTGCTGCTAGAGGCACTTGGGGGCACAGGTGGCTGTGGGATCAGATGGTTCAGGGGTCAAATGCTGGCTGTCATTTACTTGTTCCATGACCTTGGGTAGGCCTGAGATGTATACCTTAGACTGAAGACAAGAGGGGCACAGTGGAGCCATGAGCCTGTCCTACGAGAATGCCCAGGACATGCTCCTCCCCCATTAACTTTGGTGGGCTAGGAACTGCCAGCAGCACTGCACTACGTGGTGCCCAGTCCAGGAAAAGGCCTCAGGAGGCCTGGAAAGGGCCTTGTGGTGAAGGCAGTCAGAGCAGTGTGAACACAAGATAGGGCCTGCTGAGGGCTGTGTCTGGTGCTCCCTGGTCTGGGCCTGCCCCTGTCCCCAGGCACACAGCCAATGTCAATGACGCCAGGGTCTCATCTCATAACAGGGGCAAGGCCACCACCGTGTAAGGATGGCATCAGAGTGACATGAGTGGAGGGCCCTGGAGCACAACCACAGGAGCTGTAGACAAGTATGGCTTTCCTGGCACCACCAGGATCCTGCAGCACTTGGACAGAGCAAAGCAGCGTCAAACCATGAGATGATGTGCAGAATGAAACAGGTGTTTTCTGAAATCACAGTGGCTGTGTGGTCTTGCCATCCTCTCAGGAGCCCTGACTCCCCAGGTGGTGCTCTGCCCACTGGCGTCCTCAGAGTCAGCAGTGTGCCCACTGGACGCTTGTCTATCTGGCCAGGGCAAAGGCCGGGCAGGCATGTGAGGCTCCCAGGTCCAGATGTGGCTTCTGAGGCACTGCACTTACTTGATGATGGCAGACACATTGGTGATCTTATTGAAGAAATCAAACTCCCGCTGGTAGAAGTCCTTGGCTGGGCCTGACAAAGAACCTGTGATCTCCTCCACCAACTGCTCCAGGAGGTCGCCAATGTCAGCTGAGGAGGAAACAAGAGGCCGAGCTCCTCAGGAAAACCTGCCACTGCTTCCTGGTCCCAGCATGCCCAGAGCGTGCTGCAGGCTTGCCATGAGATCACACAGTACCCACATCATGCTACACTGCTCCCATGCCTACCAGTCTGCCCCTCACCGTGCTGGTGCCAACAGTGCTGGTGGGAGAATCTGCCAGCACCTAAGCACAAGGCAGAGGACAAAGCACTAGAGGTTGGAGATTCTCCACTGCTACACACTCACCAAGAAAAAAGCCTGTGTCACTATGAATGTCCTTACTGAAGCAGTAATATTAATTTTATTAAAGTCTACCCTTTTGGCTCAGTGCCTGTAGCACAGTGGTTATGGCGCCAGCCGTATACACCAAGGCTGGTGGGTTTGAACCTGGCCTGGGCCAGCTGAAACCACAATGACATCTGCAACTAAAAATAGCCAGGTGTTGGCTCGGTGCCTGTGGCTCAAATGGCTAGGGCACCAGCCACATACACCTAAGATGGTGGGTTCGAATCCAGCCCGGGCCCGCCAAACAACAATGATGGCTGCAACCAAAAAAAAAAAAAAAAAATAGCCGCGCCTTGGGGTGGGCCCCTGTGGTCCCAGCTACTTGGGGGGGGGAGGCAGGAGACTCGCTTGAGACCAGGAGTTGGAGGTTGCTGTGAGCTGAGATGCCACAGCACTCTACCCAGAGGGTTTGCTTGAGGTTCTGTCTCAAAAAAAAAAAAAAAATAGCTAGGTGTTGTGGCAGGCGCCTGTAGTCCCAGCTACTTGGTAGGCTGAGGCAAGAGAATTGCTTAACCTTAAGAGTTGGAGGTTGCTGTGAGCTGTGATTCCACAGTGCCTGGCTGGACTTTTCTTTTCTTTTTTTTTTTTTGAGACGGAGCCTCAAGCTATCCCCCTGGGTAGAGTGCCATGGCATCACAGCTCATAGCAACCTCCAATTCCTGGGCTCAAGCGAGTCTCCTGCCTCCGCCTCCCAAGTAGCTGGGACCACAGGCGC
>CAUYQV010067599.1:0-62413 GCA_963574575.1 Galagoides demidoff
CAGGTGCCTGTGGTCCCAGCTACCTCGGAGGCTGAGGCAGGGGACTCGCTTAAGCCCAGGAGTTGGAGGTTGCTGTGAGCTGTGATGCCACAGCACTCTACCCAGGGGGATAGCTTGAGGCTCTGTCTCAAAAAAAAAAAAAAAAAATTAAAAAATTAAAAAAAAAATTCAGCTGTGAATGCATTTGGTCCAGGGTTTTTGTTGGGAAGATTACTGCTTCAATCTCGCTGTCACTTATTGGTCTTGTTCAGAATTTGTTTCTTCCTGATCATGGCTTAGGTTCAATGTTTTCAAAAATCCATTTCTTCTACTTTTCTAGTTTGAGTATAGTGGTTTTATTATTCAAATGTTTTGTTTCTGTTGTATCAGTCGTGTCTTTTCATTTCTGATTAACCAGAAATAAAGGACTGAAATAAGCTTAATCTGGCTAGTGTCCTTTTCAAAGAAGCCACTTTGTTTCACTAATACTTTGTACCTTTGGGTTTCCATGTAACTTAGTTCTGCTCAGATTTTTCTGCTGGGTTTGGTTCTCTCCCTAGAGATGTGGCATTAGGTTAACTTGGGATCTGTCTTTTTGATGTAGGTAGTTAAGGTTATCAACTTTCCTCTTAGTGCTGTTTGCTCAAGGTACACAAATCAACATTTCTATGAACTAATAGTCAAGCTAAGAGCCAAATCAGACTCAATACCATTTACAAGATCTACAAAGAAATCACCAGTTTAGGGATATACTCGACTGAGGTGAAAGCTTGCCAATAGCCATACTCATGGATTAGAACATTGTGAAAAGGTCCATACTGCCTAAAGTGACTTATAGATTTGGAAAAATTAAAAACCAAGAAATATCCTGAGTAGCTAAAGCAATCTTGAGAATAAGCCTTAAGGCCTTATAGTACCAGACTTCAAGTTGTACTATATAAGGGTATAGTAGCCAAAACATGTAGTAGTACAGAAATAAGGACATAGACCAATGGAACAGAACCCAGATGTAAAGTCTCATACTCATGACCAATTGATCTTCAAATGGTGCTAAGAAAACTAGTTGCCCCATGAAGAAACAGAACCCCTATCTTTTCACCATGTACATAAATTCAAGATAGAAGATTTATATGTAAGACATGAAACCCTAAGAATTCTAGACAAAAGTGGAGGAAAAATCTACATATTGGCCTAGGCAACTGATTTGTGACTGAGACCCAAAGGCAAATACCAAAAAAATGAGACTTGATTAAATTAAAACCTTCACAGTAAAGGAAATAAGCTAGGTAAATAGGCAACCTACAGAATGAGGAATTTGGATATTAGCATTTTATTACATGTATAGTCTACAGAGCATAAGAACTCACATCAGCAAGAAAAAAATCCATTAAGTAGGCAAAAACAGAAGTTTCTTAAAGGATATACAATGGCCAAACAGGAAATACACATTACTATTCAGGGAAATTCAAATTAGAACCACAATGAGATACTACATTTACTGTCAAAATGGCTATTAAAGTCAAAATTGTTGGAGTGGACATGGGGAGAAAGGAATTATTGGGCCTGAAAATTAGTGCAACTTCTATGGAAAATATGGAGCTTCCTCAAAATATAGACCTGCCATTTGACCCAGTAGTTCCATTACTGGAATCTACCCAAAAGAAAAGTCAGTTTATCAAAAAGACACCTGGCATTTGAACATTTCTCACAACTTAGATGTGGACTCAAAGTGCCTGTCAATTCATGAGTAAGAAAATGTAGTATATGTACTCACCATGGGGTATTACTCAGTCATAAAAACAAATGAAATGTGTTTTGCAGCAACTTGGAACTAGAGATCATTATCCAAAGTTCATTATCTCAGGAATGGAAAACACCATACTCTAATTGGAACTAATCTATGGACACAAAGATAGAAAGGTCATTAGAAGTCAAGGATGGGGAAAAGAAATGTTAGATACAATGAACAATGATGGACACTAGAATCCCTGACTTAAGTATTACAAAAAGTACCCTTATAAAGACCCTTGTATCCTCAATATTTTGAGGAAACTAAGAACCTCTTACTATACCTATTGGGTAAAAACATAGAACTTGGTTATGATGCTCAATACTTCTATTCCATGCCAACTCTAAGTACAGTTCTGACGAATGTGAACATAGTACATTCTAGTGTTTGGCCAACAAGCCTTTAGCCATCCTGATCTTAAAGTGGCTCCTAGGTTCATGTATTCCAAGAGGTCCCAGAGAACTCCACGATTCCAGGACTCAGTACTCACTTGCCATGTAATGGGTGTTGCCAGCCATCTGAATAGGAAGCATGACCCTATAAACAAGCCATCTGGGGATTAAGGAATTTTATTCAGTGTCCACCTGGATCTGAGAACTTAGGGGTTGCAAGGAGAATAGACCAAAGACCCCATTCTTGGCAAGGGAAACAGCCCCAGAAAAAAGAAATAAGTTGAGCAAAGTAGAACATAAACAGTTTAGCTACTTTACTTTTAAACCAGTAGCTACTTATCTGAGCAGTTTCTGCTTGTACTAGAAGCCTGGCCTGTAAGGGATACATCTTCCAAACACCCCTGCTGGATCTAAATACTCTGAATGGCCATAGAGGTTATGTGTAAGGCCTCGGGAGAAACATTAACCAGGCTGTCCCCCGCCAACAGTCAAAGCAAATACCCACTGTGGGGATTTATATTATGGCCCAGGCGAGATCAAAGGAATAGCTCCAGTCCTGCAATATGGTCAGGAGGGCTTCAACAGAGGAAGATGTCTCTGGGTTAGAGATCAGAGGAAACTTTTCCACTGATTCTTCAGAAGAGCCTAATGCCACGGCATCTGCTCCACAGAGAACTAGTGGTGATTAACCTCCCTCAAAGAATCTGTGTACATGACCACAGGAGGCTGCCCCCACACAAGACTCAGATTTCGGATTTCTCACTGCTGCTAAGACAGTTAATGATTATAGATAGAATAAGAACATGATTATTCAGAGAAACTGCTGACAGTTTTGTTCCCTTCCTCAGCTTCCCCTTTGGGCTAAATGAAATTGCCTTCGATAAAAGCTGAGTGGAACAAACACTAAGGGTCATTAGCTAGAACCCCACAAGCTAGCAGTGGGGTCCTGTGTTTCCTGTCTTGGAAAACTATTCTGCATGTGTTGTCTTTTTCTCTCTTGCCCCTTTTAACTTTTCTTCAGTTGATTGCTGCCAGTTCCACAGGTCTTAAAGGACCCTGTCCCAGGGGTGGGATCCTGGCAAGGCATAATCCTCATGGGTGTTAATGTGCTTTGAATTGATAAGTACTGAAATCTGAGTCACCATATACCGTCTTTCTCAGAAGGGATCAGAATTGACATGAAAGTGCTTTTTCAGAAGGGTTGTCTAAATCCTATCCTGGCCATGGCTCACATAGCCAGGGGTAATGTACAACCTAATAGAATTGCCTACCTTGAATCTGGAATAAGAACTACCTCTGGACATATGCCCCCTAGTGTTGTGCCTTGTTTTGAAGGTTTCTTGCCCTATCCCACAGTTGAACAAAGTCTGCTCTAGTAGAGAAAGTTCCCCACTTTGCTTTCACTTGAAAGTTACTAGTTCACTGGTTACTGTAAGTGAACTTGCAGGTAAGACCTAACTTAAGAATTGACCTTTGGTTGTTTAATACACAGGATGAAGGTCATCTGGCTCTGTGCATCCTTTTTTCATGTAAGATTTATATTCAAGTTACCCAAACTTCATGGACATTCCTAAACCAAACTCCCCACCACAGATAGCAACTGTTGGGAAGTAGATACAGGTGAGAAATTCCATTCAGCAGACTTTCATAGGCCACATTGAGTTCACTTGGTCATGCAAGAAATTGCATGTCCTTGAGGGCTCAATTCTAGCTAGTGATGATAGTCCTAGCTCAGGCTTTCATGAATGTCTGGGTGACAGCCAGTGGTCATCCCAGGCAGCTAACTAGGATGTATTACTTTGTATTACCCAAATAAGCAGAACTCCTGACTTTAATCTTGGGTAACAGGTCAAGTCACAGCATGCAGTGAGCAGTAATATCTCTAAAATGAGAAGTCCATTCCTCAGAAACAGATTAACATGAGCAGGAACTAGAACATTTCTGGGAAAGATAGAATATGAGGACGTACAGGAGAGGTGATCCTGAGTACCTTCCTATGGTTTAGCATTTAGTATCCCAAGGGTTCTTAAAACTACTCCTAACACTGCTGAATGCCTCTTTGGTATTTGCACATGGCAGTGGCCTATACTAGGTGAGGGATTGCAGAGCATTGTGGAAGGGGTCAGAAGACGTATTCGTGCTGTCATGATCACCTTTATAAGGCAGGTGAATCTATATCTGACCACCTTCCCTGAATACCCTCCCCTTGACTAGAGGGACAGCAAACAGCACTAAGAAAGGTCACTGGCATCCCCAGGGAGTCCAGATGTGGTTATCCCTATGTGGGCCAGAGCTGATAGATGCTGCTTTGAAATTGGGTTGTCACCAGGGCAGAAGGCTGTATTTAATGGCTGAGGTATAGCAGGTCTGGCAACCATAACAGGTAACAAGGCATTACAGAATGGTCTAGACCTACAGAAACCTATCACAAGCTGATCCATGATGGTGTTCTTAAAGATAGGTGGGCAGCCAGAAATTATGTAGTTGAATCTCAAAAGCAGGTGAGAAGGTGATCAGACACTGCCAAGTCAGTCATGACCCTCATGACAGCTTTTTTGGCATCAACTTGGCTAGGCTTTTGTCTTAGTCATTCAACCAAATACCTAGATGAAGGTATATGGAGAGGTGATCAAAGCCACTTGAGTTAGGCACTTGCATATTATCCATAATAATCTCCCTGATTTAGTGAGTTGAAAGTTTAATTCTGCCATAATCCTTTCCTATGTGATAGTTTAAGCCCATGTCTGAGTTTGACTGCCTGTAATCTCTTGAAGACGTATGGATTCTGGACTTTCTCCAGCCCTCCATTGCACAAATGCATTGACCACGTTCTTTTTTTTTTGCACAGTTTTTTTGGCCTGGGCTGGGTTTGAACCCGCCACCTCCGGCATATGGGGCCAGCACTCTATTCCTTTGAGCCACAGGTGCCATCCCCTTGACCACGTTCTTATAATAAGTATGTCCTTTAAGTACATCCACATGTAGGTTCTGAGTCTCTGAACCCCAACTGATACAATTCACTGTTTCCACATGTAAGCCAGTTGCTAGACTCTGGATTGGGCAGCTACATGTGTGGTTCCCTTGAAGGCCTTCAAGGTCTCAGGAAGGAGGCAGATACTCCCACCTTTCCAACAGAAACCTATACCCACTCACCTGGGTAACTGTACCAATGAGGAAAGAACACTGATCATAGGGACCCACCAGCCAGATCACTCCGTGACAGAATGGGGATGGGTATGTAGAAGCTCAGCAACAAAATGGAGTCAAGATCTTACAGTGACTCCAAGAGATCTGTGGACCTCCTCGGGTGCCTTGTCAGTATGGAAGTATATGTCAATAAACCCCTACACAGCTCCCCTGACCCACAAAGCAAGTGCCAAGTGGGCTTTCGTGAAAGTCCAATCATGAAAAGGTCAAGTAGTATACTCTAGAACTGCCACTCGCCTCATAGCCAAGAGTGAGGCAGAAGTTACACTAGGTCTTAAAGTGATAGGAGTCCTCAACTTCTGATGCTATCATCTGCTTGATTCGCTCCTAGAATAAGTCTTGGCATAAATCCAACTATCATAAACTCAGCCAAGTAGTAGCTCAGTCATAGCTCCTGTGTCAAAGGTTGTGTCTTGCTATGGATCAGCCAAACCTTGTGGCTTTTCAAACTATTGACCTGGCAAACTCAACCTCAGAGGCTAAAATCCATTCATGTTTACCTGCAATAATGTATTCACTCTCTTAACCCCAAGCTTCTGTGGGTACTTCCTGCTCTGCCCCAACAGTCTTAGGTGACTTTTGTAGTCTTGTTTCAGATGATCATTACCCTGGTCTGTATCAGTGGACAAATGTTCAACCTAATGAGAAAAGTGCCTGACACCCTTCAGCAGGTCCAGGATTCAGTCCAAGCTTCTCTGCAGTTTGGGCACAATTATCTACCCTTCCAGCCCCATTCTAGTGGGCCTAGAAGTACATGTGGCAGGTAGGTATACCATATAGGGTTCTGGGACAGATTCTGTATCTCAAAACTAAGCTGTTCAAAAAAGCCATTCTTATGCTGTTCCTAGACCTGAGTAGGGGCAGAGTAATATACATGACCATGGAACTAGAGCTGATGTTTTGTGCATAGTAATTCAGACTCTGACAGTCTGGCACCTTCAGGAACTCCTTGCACAATGGAAATGATACAGAGGACAATGCAAAGGAGTCCAAAGTCCCATGTCACCTATAACACTGAACCCACATCTAGGTCTGTTTCCTCAATCAGCTGGATGGACAGACTATTTCAAGATGGTGGCTAGACATTCATGTGAGCCCTAGACATTGATGTGAGCCAGAGATGGACAGCTACTGCACTTCAGCCTCATTCATAACCCTGGAAGTAGCAAAAGGGAGTCCACCCAGTGAGCAGATGCTCTAGCATTGTATTTGGTCATCTGCTTGATTAGGCAACATATGCAGTCTCTGGGGCAGTGACTAGTGACTTAGCTGGGTGCCCCAAAGGAACAAGACTAGGAAGACTGAACAGTCCCAGGAAAGGTTGCAATAAAGCTACAGGTGGTAGTGCCCAGATGTTCACAATTTTTTTTTTTGCAGTTTTTTGCCAGGGCTGGGTTTGAACCCGCCACCTCCAGCACATGGGGGAAGCACCCTACTCTTTTTGAGCCACAGGCACCACCCTGATGTTCATGATTTTATAGCTCAGAATCAAGCTATTAACCTTGTTCTTGGCCCCTATGGTCCCTCAAGAAACAGTGACTAGACACTTAAATGTTCTAAATCAGATAACCAGGTTAGATGAATAGGGAGTTGAACCTTGGCCACAAGTGTCATCAGGAAAAATCTAGTAAGACATGCCCTTTCTAAAAGTAACCGACCTTCAGATTGTAGCTTCAAGGGTTAACTTTGCTCTCAAATGCAAACATGCATTTGTGTACATTCAGATACTACAGCTGTGTTTTAAGATGATCCCTAGTCCATCCTCCCTTTCTCCACCTATGTCATGGGTTAAGGGTCTTTTGAAGTGGTTATCTGGAAACATATGGGGACTCCCCTAATCCCTTTCCAAATGCCAGGGACATCTCCCATAATGCCAAAAGATTTATATAAGAGGAACCCCACTTCTCTCATATATGAGCGTAACAAGATATCAGGGGACTTTGCAGCCAAGCTAAGAACTTCCACGTGTCATTTCCCTACTGGAAGTTTTCAGTTCAAACTGAAGTTAAGGAAAATCATGGAACATGAAGGATTAAGGGAATAGAAGATAGAGGTATCAGGGACTAGCAATGGTGGGAAGATACTGTCAACCGTGGGACTAAAAGGAAGAGGATACCTTAAAATCCCAGTGAGAGCTGGCACTATGAAGAGGGTCCTACATGGCAGGTGGTGGTCTGTAGGGACAGAACCATTCAACAGAGGCTCTGAGGCCAAGGAGTTGGAAAGCAGTACCTAAACCTTCCCCCCACCAACCTTCCTAGCCAGTGTCTTCACTGGCCAAACACCCGATGTCAGGTTTCAAAGGAGACCAGGTTATGTCCACAGGAATCTTACACTAGTTGAGGCACAGAACAGAGTGGAAAATGTTGAGGGTCAGGAAACCAGACCACTTGGGAGCCAGTGAGGAACTGTGTTGCTATTCCCCTTCAGGTTGTCAGCACTCAAAGGACAAGGAGTAGGCCCTACCCACCCAACACCAGACCGGTGGTACCAGACTAGAACCCAGAGAGCTCATAACAAACAAGTCTCCAACAGCCAGTTGGGATTTCAGAGCTGTCACTGAGATATTCTGTTTGTCTAAAACATGGAATTAAACCCCAGCCACTTATGGAGCCAGCAGAGGTGGACACTTTCCCAGCTGCAGAATTCAGCCTTGCCTGTGAGCATTCTCTGCATGTTATTTCTAGGCGTGGTGCAGCTCTCACACTCTTGCTCCAAAAAAACTAGCATTAAACTAGATAATCCTGATTGAGGCAGCATCCTGTTTAGGAGGTGCTGGAGTCTCAACTTGGAAATCATATTGGTGATTATCCAAAATATTCCAGAACTAATTGAGGTTATACCCTATAGGATGTCAGAAGTATACCAAGTTGTGAGGGTAGGAACACAGAAGTGTACCAAGTTGTGAGAGTAGGAACATGCACTTTGGGTTTCTCCATTGCCAACTCCCTAGTCTTGTCAACACTTGCTGACCTTCAATAGGCTGTTCAAGTTCTCTGAACTCTGGCCCACATCCTGTCATCCATTAGTACCCTATGCTTCAGGATCTCATTGACAGGCATAAGTATCTTTTCCAGAAAGTTTGGAAAAGAATATGAACAAAATGTGTACTCAAACAGATTGTCGAAGTTATACTCAGAAGTATGCCCTTCTCCCAGACATTGGCTACAGAGCATGCTAGGTGTGAATTTACTTGTCACTACCTCCCCCAGTTTATTTTCATTGATGTTTACTTAAGCTCACTTCAGTATTAGGCCATTAGTTCCAAAGAGATACTGAACACATGTGTTTGTTTCTCCATTCTTGTGTTTCACTTAAATGGTTTCCATTTCCCTCCAGGTTGTCCAGAGAGATGTCACTTTATGGCTGAGTGGTACTCTGTGGTATGCACATACCACATCAATCTATTAATGTATCCATGGGTACTTGGGTTGTTTCATCTTTGTGAATCATGCTTTTATAGACATTTGAGTGCCAGTGTCCTTTTAGGCATATCTTGGAATCTTACATGACCCAAGCAGCTGATACTGTTCAGTCACCTGAGACTTCTCCCTTTACATTAATTATGAACAGAGCCTCAAGCTCAAGCATGAGGAGGCATTAAAAGCTCAGTTACCCAACTCTTATGCAACTTGAGTCTTTATATATACTGTGGTAATAGTTATTCCACTCAGTGTTGATTTTCCATGAAAGTTTAATGAGACTTATTGGAGAACATCTGTATCTGTTAAACTCACAGGGGGCTTGTGAGCACCCATTTGATTTTGGCAGACTGATCATACCACCCCTCAGGGTGATGTCAGGGTGTTTCTAAGAGGGTTCCCAGAGGGTCACACTTCTTGGTGTTTGAGCTGCTTTAAGAAAGTATGCCAAAGGGCTAAGTCCTGGTCATTCACAAGAGTTCAGGAGACAGCCATTCTATCAGAAATTATCTAGGTAGAGTCAGTTTCAAGGAACCCAATTCCCCAGAGATCTTGAGCCATCTTTCAGGGTTGCTACTGTTATTCCTAGTTACTACAGGAACTAATCAGATTGAAGAGGACATTCCCCTTTTCAAATCCACTAGTCAGAATTAGGGTAGAAAATAAATGGTGGGCACAGATTGAAATCTAAGACCCAAAATGGCAGGGACAGAGTCCAGCCAAGCAGCAGAGGATGAGGGGCATTCCTGCCCAGACTTAGTCAGCAGCTGGTAGAGTAGGATACAGAGAAGTCATCTGGTTTCTAAAAAGGAGATGGGTCTGGGCTTTGCCTGAAAACATCTCTAACAGGGTATCAGCTTTCTTAAAGTTTCCTACTAGAACATTTCCTATGTCTCCATTTAAGGAAGATCCTTTTAATGCATCACTTCACAGTCAACAATGGCAGAAGATACCTGAAGCCTGTGTCAAGGCTTCCATTAAGGAAGTTTTCCCAATATTTCCTCAGCCACCATTCCAATCTGCCTGGTCTCTTTGCTTCTGGATCCAATTTTCACTACAGCTTTGTCTTGATTCTGCCACCACTGCCTGGTACTATTGTTTTGGACAGGACACCCCCTTGGTGAGGATACTCTCATCCCTTTAACCCTCTGCATGCCTCGATGACCACCCTCCCTGCCACTTCTCCCAATCTTGCAAGGGGAGCCCAGTTGCCAGCCCAGCCATTGGAGCTGGACAACAAACCTGACCATTCTGTGAGATAGTAACCAAGGCCTGAAATTCTGTTTCTCATCCCTACCGTTTCTAGTTTATAATACCCTTTAGGATCAAATATCAACTAGCATCTCCCTTTTTGCTAGGTCAGGGCAGGTTTTATTTCCTTGAGGGGCAAATACTTCTACTGCCAAGCCTGCTGGGAGGGCTTCCATCACATACAAATGCTTATGTGCCCACTTAGGTGATTAGTCTGGCAGTTAAGTTTGCCACTTTCATTGGTTAAACCTGTATTTCTTTAAGTTTAGAAAGTTATTAGGTGAAAGCATTGTTTTGAGCATGTTTTGTGCAGCTCAAGCACAATTTTAGTGTCTTAAAGCAACACATTTTAGTCTTACAGTTCTGGAGGTCAAAGTCTAAAATAGGTCTCTATTTCTCTGGCTGAAATCAAGGTGTAAACAGAGATGCATCCCTTTGGAAAGCTAGAAGAATCTTTTCCCCTTGGTTCTCAGCTACCAGAAGTCACTGGCACTGAAATTCCAACAATTAAAGCTTCCAACAAAGTCCTAAACCAGTTTCACATGAGAATTCTACCAGACCTTCAAAGAGCTTCTAGCCTATATTGCAGAACCCATTCCAAAAGACTTTGAAAGGAACCTTCCCACTCCTATGAAGGAACATCCCAAAACCAAAACAAGGAAAGGACTTAACTACAGACCGATGCCATTAACACTAACGCAAAAATCAAATACATCACAACCAGTGATTGGCTTCATCCCAGTGATGCAAGGTTGGTTCAATATATGAAACGCATGGATGTTATGTAAAAGTCTGCAGCTAATTAAGACTGCTGGTATAATTTTTTCCAGCTCAGTATGAAGACATGCAAGTATCAAACAGGAATTCCCAGCCATGATTGTGGGTATTCCAAGGTAGAACTCAAAAGCAGAAACAAATCTTCACTTTTAATCTTGCAAATGAAGGCAAGCAGAACGGGCTTACCGAAGCATGTACCTATAAAGTCTTTAGGTGAATGAGGCTTAGAAGATTGAAGTCTGGAACTAATCTACTCCAAAGAATTATAATCTTCTCCATAAGGATTATATAATTGCCTGAGAAACTAATTTTATCACCTATGACAGGTGTCCTATGTGTCATTACTTAAGGAGCATATAAGTAGAGGTGGTGTGTTATAGACCCTCTAGTTTTGTACAAGCCTTCCATAAATAGGCAAGCATGTTATATGATGTGAGTATTTGTCTATTAAAAATGGAGGTAGACACATGCCAAACAAGCCTTGAGTGGATCAGGTGCACCATGAACTAAAATACACTTACTCTTGAGTGTCAAAAGTATTCTTTGGATAAATCCAACTACTGAGTTCTGTATGAGGAAGGAAATTAAGGTCTAGGAGCTATGTTCAACTAAAGCATCAAAGCAAACATTTCATACCCCCCATTCAAGCTGAACTCCAAACATGAGCCACTATAGCACCTTCAGCAAGAAGCTTAACCACGGAGACAGGCTAAAAGTTATCCTAGTTTTTAGAAGTCTGAGAATTTAAAAACTGGATCCGAGACAGCAGTATCTGTAACTCACCATGACACCAGATCATAAGATCATCCCATTGAGAGCTCAAGGGTGATAGGCTGGCACCTTATCTTTAGTGTCCCTATAATTGAATCTTCTATTGTTAGAAAATCTTCACTTTTAGTCTAAAAATCAATTCTACCTACAAGTCAGGAGTGTGTGACACCTGGCTTTGGGGGGCAGTCACTACACAGGAAAGCCTTTGGCTCCTTGGTTAGTCTTAGCCAGGTGATTTTCAAGCCTTGCTTAGGTAATGTTATGAGCCATTGGTGCCCAGGAGAAGGTGGTCATCTAATGTCAAATGAATGTCTAAAGACCTTGCCAAAGAGGGAGGCTTGCAACAGTTTAAGAGATGTGGCTGATCAAGAATTAGGCTCACTGGGTAATGAGCTTGTCAAGGCATTCCTTCCCTACCATACCCACCCATTAAGATGGTGATTAAAGTTTGATTTAGGTTGGGGGATCTTGTCCTTTATTGGGATCTTTCTAACGAAGATGAAGCCCCTTTGTTCTCAACAGCAAGCTCAAATACAGCATTTAAAGTTAGCCAAATTTCATTCTTTATAGAATTTATCAATGGGCTGGATTTAAAGAGACTACGTATCACCTTGGAAGGGTCAAAGTCTTCATAAGTGACCAGAGCAGGTACTGAACTTCCAGTGCGTAAGTTACAAACCGAAGGGAGACTCTAAGCTTTGAACTGGAAATCCCTGAGGACTTATGCCCCACATACCACCTATCCAAGCACAAGTAACCATGAGAAGTCAGATTACTCTAGCAACACCTGCCAACTGCACTTAAGGTCAGGAAGTACAAGGAGGGGTGGGGAGATGGGATTTATACCTGTTGGAGGCAGATAGGCTGATGATCTCAGCAGGATGCCTTGCCTCAATTCGGGGGAAACCTCAAAGATGAGCCATCCTTGGGGGCTTAAGATCACTGAAGATGAAAGGTGCCCAGAGACACCCCCAATAGGGCAAAGTCACTGTGACTATCCCAGGGTGCCAGGAGACAGGCAGAGTTAAACCTTATAGCAGGGCTAAATCCTTTGAACTCTTGATCAGCAATTAGATGAAGGAACCTGGCTTGCTTTCCCTTCCCGCTCTCTAAATATGTTACGGGCTGTTGACAACTCACTACACCCGGTGTTCCCAATTATCCAGC
Organism: Galagoides demidoff; assembly: GCA_963574575.1. NCBI lineage: Eukaryota > Metazoa > Chordata > Mammalia > Primates > Galagidae > Galagoides > Galagoides demidoff. The sequence continues at coordinate 12,756 of CAUYQV010067599.1, forward strand.
TGTTTCCTCTTTACCCAATCTTCCTGGGGGCTTGGGATGCTCATCCTGTTAGAATTTTGGCACCTTTAATTTTGCATATATGCCTTGTGTTAGAGATCAATAAAAGGTTTCTGAGAAGTCAGAAAGTTGCTGCATTGTCTCCATCTGCCACATGGCATGTGAATCAATGATTCCAGACTATGGATTAAGCTGGTGTAGTGTCTTATTTTCCCCAGTGTTGTCTCCTGTTGACTCCCAAACCCAGGTCTGGGCCCACAGAGAACCCTGACAGTTGGGTACAGTACACACTATCTGGGCACAATTACATGTGTAACTGACTCCATCTGAATCTATACAAAATGTAAACACATGTAACTCCAATATTTAAAAAGTTAAGAGATCCATTTTGTCACAAAAATCAGGAACTTCAGCTATTTTCCATATGTGACAAGGAAAATGAAAGCCCCTTGGTTTGGACACTGGAAGGACCAACTGCCCAAAGCACAAGAGGGGAAATGCTCTCAGAAGTGCACTCCAAGGTCTCTAAGTTCTTTTAGTACCCCTCACAAATTCTATTCCTCTTCCCATGCCAGCTGCATGCAATGCCAGCATAGAACAAGGCCATGTTTATAGACACTCAAGCTGACACTTTCCTACCCATCATCTGCTTGGGTTTCTTGGCTCTCTAAACAAGACAACCTTCCTGGAGCTTCTTCCCTGTTGGGATGGTTGCTTCTCTTGGAGGCCTCTGGACCCTTCCACCTCAGTCCAATACAGGGGTTACCAGTGAGTCTTAGTTGGGCCTGTGGAGTTTTCTCCAACTAGCCTACATTGCCTCTAGCAGTTTCACTTTAAGTGTTCTTACTGCTTTGGTTGCATTTGGCAAGCTATGACTATGGCTCTGTCCTAGTTTTCAGGACAGGTTTTTCCAGATAGCTGAAGTTCTCCAATATCTACAAGACCTATTGATTGTTCAGCAGTGACAACTTCTAGTTCTTTATGTAACAGGACAAAGTAGAAGTCCAATTAAGATTGAGAATAAGGATCAAGTCAGTAAGGGTGACAATCCAGTGTGATTGAAACATTCATAGGAGTTAGTCCTTTTAACATAGCCTAAAATTACCCTACGTTTCATTCTATGATGCAAGGATGGGCTTCCTAAACAAGTTCTCACTGACAGTTTGAGACTATCTCCCTGTTGCCCTCTGTAGAAGGATGTGGCGTTACAGCTCACAGCAACCTCAAACTCTTGGGCTTAAGTGATTCTCTTGCCTCAACCTCCAAAGTAGCTGGGACTATAGGCCCCCACCACAACTCCTGGCTATTTTTAGAGGTGGGGTCTTGCTCTGGCTCAGGCTGGTTTCCAACCTGTGAGCTCAGGCAATCCACCCTACCTTAGCCTCTCAGAGTGCTATGATTATAGCACTGCTCTTTGCCCCGTCACTGGCATTCTAGATATGCTTTTCAAAACTTGGTTCAAAGTTGGTAAGAAAGCCTTCAGTACAAAAATGTCCTTTTCCAGACAAAGGATTGTGAAGACTGTTTTGATGTTTACAAGTTGAGGTGTAAAGACATGAATTAGTTTGTTCTGGAATTAAAAACATAGGCAGATCTAGAGATCAGGCTTCTCATCTTAAAAGTAGAGAGCATTTGCTCATAGGTTTATCTTTTGATTAGTTTTCCTTGAGAACATGCAATTAAAAGACTATCAACTTTGAATATACATGGGATTGGGGGGGACTTATAAACGCTTTCTGAGTGGGTTTTTTCTGTCTAGGGGGGAAAACTGGTCTCCTATAAATGATTAAGGCAGACATGCCATCAGCCCCACCTGGACAGCTGCCACTAAAGGATGTTCTGGGGCATCCCTAAGGGGTAGAGCCAGGGACTAAGACTAATTCTGAGATCATCTGGTGAGTCAGAGTAGGGAGTGCCCTCACAGGATTCCTGCAAAAAAGCTTTTCAAAAAGTAAAGGCTAGAAGAGGCTATTTCTCCCCTCGTCTACCTATTAGAGGCTTTTGAGAGCGACCACACTGTCACCAAGAGCTTGGTATACTCATGGTGCTGCTATCTTCCAGACTAGGAATGGTATGAACCAATCTAAGACATACCTAGGACCATGAAAAGAGTACCTGACAGCCCTGAGGCAAGGAGTGCAGCAGCAAATGTCCTATCTGTTGAACACATGGACCATGGCAAGTCAGGTTCAAGAGTGGGAGCCTATATAGGTAGAGTTTCCCCAGGCCTTCCTGTAAGCAGCTTTTTACTTCAGGAGCAAATTCTAAATTCCCTACCCCACTGCCACTCATTACTAGGGTAAGTCTGAAGTACCCAAAGCCACATAACTCAGTGGCAAGGAGTGGTACACCAGGAATGAACCTAGAGATGGTAGGACTTGATAGCTTGCATTCAGGGGATGGGCTAGGCAGAGTCGAGTTTCTCAAACTGTGACTTAGGCAAGGGAGAAGTACAGGGCTGTAAAGTCAATGGTTAGCTACTTGACAGAACTGGCAGTATGCCCAGCTCTCTGCAACTGAGCGCCGTGTCCCAGAGATACCTTACTCATTTTAAGAGGTTCCTACACAGCTTGGATAATTCATTCAAGACAGAAAGTGGTAGAATCCAGGCCAAAACTGCATCTGTTCTCAAAGCCTGACCTCAGCCTTTTGGCTATGTGGCCCATCATGTTTCTCTACCACTGAAGGTCTAGTTAAAGCACCTAGGATCCAAAGTTTGTTACAAGTAGCTTCCCTGTATAAAAAAAAATCAAGTCTGGGGACCTAGCTATGAAGCTAGTTACTTGACAACTCTGTTCTGGTACAAACGAGATAGGGCGAAGCCCAGACGCGTATTTGGGTTATCAGCAATAACAGCTATGAATTGACCAATGTTTGTTTGCTTCTACATTCAGGACATTCTAAATTGGCTGCCAGCTGAGCAGGCTGGGACCTGTCAGGACTACGATTATGTAAACTTCAGACTTGTCAGCACAGAAGCCAGTGTTCCCCAAATGAAGTTCTCTACCCATGCCATGTGGCTCTTCAGCCTAAGTAGATTCAGCCAAGTGATTTCAGGCACATACTGGGATTTGGGTTTCTGTCACTGCCACTTGTCCAGTTTGCTCTTTTGCCTGTTCCCAGGAACTTGAGAGCTGAATACCGGTATGAATTCCCTAGTGTCTTTACAGCTTGTGGTCTAAATTGCATCATGGCTCTCCTCTCTCCTTCCATTCCCCTCCCCCCCACTATGTACTAGCATCAATTGCCCCCATATTAGAATTGATTACACAGGATTCTTCATTCTTGTGATGCTTTGCTAAGAATGTATTTCAACTCCATCCCAATACAAAAAATGTAAAGCACTATACAGTCACTAAAAAGGATGATAATTCCATGGTACACATATACCACAGCTAATCTGTTCCTGGATTAATGGGCGTTTAGATGGTTTCCACAATTTTGCAATTGTAAATTGAGCTGCAATAAACTGTCTGGTGCAAGTGTCCTTATAAGATTTTTTTCTCATCTGGGTAGATGCCCAGTAATGGGATTGCAGGATCAAATTGGAGGTCTAGTTTGAATTGAGGACTCTCCATACTTCCAGAAGGGTTGTATTAGTTTGCTGAACCACCAGCAGTGAGGACGTTTTCCCTTTTCTCCACAACCATTCCAGCATCTGCAGCTGAGTCTGATATGGGCCATTCTCGGGTTAGGTGATCCCAGGATAGGGATAATTAGAGACAATGCGCAGTTTTTCATATGCTTGTTAGCCATTCGTCTTAGACGGTTCTATTCATCTCTTGCCCAGTGACATATGAAATTGTTTTTGTTGCTTAATTTGAGTTCTTTGTAGATTTTAGTTATTAAGCTTTTGTCCAAAACTGTTCAGGGTTAGGAACAGACTCAAAGTCCCAAGTGCAAAGTCTGTAGGTGAGAGCTAAGCAGATATGCGCCATCATCTCCTTGGGCTTAGCCTAGGGAGGAACTATAGGGAGAGATGCACTGGCTGCATACTTAGAGAAAAAGCATAAGTTCCAACAGAACCACATGAGCTCACAGGAGTGAGGGTATTCAACCTGGCAGGTGCTGACATTTGGTGAGTACGTACTAAGTGATGGACACTGTCCTAGAGTAGGTCATGTGATTGTCACCACCACAGGTTAAACCACTTCCCCAGGTTCAGTAACTTGCTCAAGTTCAGCCAGAGACAAGCTGAGTTTAAGCCCATATCCAACTACTGTCACTATGTTGCTACAAAACCATTTCCCCATGAAGCATCAGAGATTGATGTCCTTGTTAATAGTGGTTCCACGACAAATGCTGAAACCGGACCCCAGCATTCCCCACCTCCTACTGGAATAGCATCAGCTCCCGTCTAAACACTTAGCCTTCAGAAGGGATGTCTCAGGAGTCATCTAAACCTTCATCCTTTGGCTCAAAACTGGTTCAGCAGGGCAGAACCTACACTCACCAACCCTGTCTAGCGTAAAGCCAACATTTCCCACTCAGTGTCCTAGTTTAGCAGGTTGACTCATGTCTAGGCTTCCACTTTTCAGGCCAGTCCCATCAAGTGGTCAGTCACCTGTCTGCTACTCAGACCTCCCATTGTATTTGTTTCTCCCAAAGCCACCTTCAGTCTGAATTTGGTGCACGGCATCTCTAGACTAGTTACCCTCCATTGGTGTTTACCGCACTTGAGTTTCCCTACCACCACACTTCACTGAGCCTCAACCCAGAAGCCAATTCCTGTGAGTTGCAGGGAAAACACCCACTCATAGCCAGAGTGGAATGTTCATCCCGGTAGAAATGGTGATAAGCCAGGCTTATCACAATACCACATGTGAGTCGCCACAGCTGTGGTGGGAGCACCCCAAAATACTTTTCAAGACAGGTAGGAGTGTGGGGCACTTCAGGCCTAGGTTAGGTTAAAAGGTGCTTCTAGCAACTGTTTAACTGAGTCCATTAAATAACGCCAGTCCAGTCCTTACTTAACTGCTCCCTTGGGATGGAGCCCAAAAAAGGATTTGAGTAAAATACAAAAAGGCCTAATTTTTGAGGTTGATACTGTAATGACCATCCCCTGTCCTGATTCGACCGACGTTGATATTTCTCAGCTGAAGGAGACACGTGAGTCTCCAAACTTGCTCTAAGCAGTTTTAACACCGCCCCCATTCCTGGTTTTGCTGTTATTAAAATGGTAGAGAAAGATTTTAGGAAAAGCCCCTGGCAAAGAACAACTTGCTCTCAAGGTAGCGTTTTGGAAAAAAAGAATCAGGAGAGTATAAGAAAGTGTTACCATTCCCAGAGACCTGGTTACAGAAGCCAGGCCACAGGGTTTGCCCCAGAAGAGCTGAGATTAGGAAAGCCTCATTATCATCCTACACGAGAATGCCAAGAAATCACTGTCAGGAGTGTGTGGTTTCTGATTAGAAGACAGCAAGTCATCCCCTCAGGTCCAGAGGCTCCAACTCAGCCCCAGTTTGTTTGGGTTATTCAAGTTAGCAAGGATATAGAAAGACTTTACCCCCCCTCACCCCCTGCCCCTGAAATTAGCTATTCCCAGAGAAAAAAGGTCACTTCTGAGAGAAGAGCATTTTCCCAAGCAGAGAAGAAACTAGCCTTATTTTGGCTATTGAATCAGACATTTTTCCTCCATTTTAGAAACCCATGGAGTTTTAGCTTCCCGTAACACAGAAAGAAGTAGGAAAAGAGTGAGACTCTAGAAATAAGCCCTGGTTCCTGCCTCCAGGGTCAGCCACTCAGCCCACTAAAATCCTGGTCTTAAGGTTTTAGACCAGGATGCAAGAGGAGAGAAACTACTTTGTGGCCTCTAGCTTGTTACACAAAGTTAAAAAGGTTATTCAAGACAGAGGCTAGCTTTTTTTTTCGTTTTTTGAGGCAGTATCTCACTTTGTCATCATCCGTAGAGTGCTGTGGCATCACAACTCACAGCAACCTGAAACTCTCAAGCTGTTCTCTTGCCTCTGCCTGCCAAGTAATTGGGACTAGAGAGCTCACTACAACGCCTGGCTGTTTTTAGAAGAAGAGGATTTAGGTTTGTTTGGAACTTGTAAGTTTAGGCAATCCACCCCTCTTGGCCTCCCAAAGTGCTAGGATCACAGGCATAAGCCACAGTACTCCAGGTCAGAGGCTGGCTTTTAGCAACAACTGTCCCATCCCAAAAGTCTTTCCCAAGACACTCACTTGTTGAAAGAAAATATTTGAAAGCAAATATTTGAAAGCCTATGCTCCCACCCTCACAGTTTCCCCCCTCCACATGCTCCATTCCAACCCAAACTCCCAGCAAGACTTATAGCACCACCACCTCCCACCTCCAACCACATCCATCCCCAGCCCAAGAGCTACAGCGGCTGCTCACCAGAAGCTTTATAGGCTGTGGACACTGCGGCCCGCCCCCACCCGTGCCACGCCCAAGGCCCATGCCCCAAAGGGCCCTGGGTGAGCAGCTGCTCCTTTGGTTTCTCATTGGCTCTCCTGCTTTCAACCAGTCACTAGCTCCCTCCCCCTCCACCCTTTCCTGGTTTGTATGTGACCAGTAGCAGCAAAGGGAGAGGAGGTTTTGTGCAGTCCAGGCTCAACAAGTGGTTTTCAGCCCTTAGGAACCTCCTTGATTGGAAAGCGAGGGTCCATCTCTTTGTGAAAAGAAAACATAATCATTCTCTTTATTTGCCCAACTTCTCTGTTCTTAAGAATCCCCTGAAGAACTTGTATATCCTTGAGTTACCTACAACTTGTCCCTGGAAATTATGATTTAGATCTTTGGAGAAGGCCTGGGAATGTAAAGTTTAATAAGTATCACCAGGATTTGATCTTTTGGGAAGTTGATAAAATACTAAAAAGTTGGTATTGGAAAGTTTCTTTCCAAGGAATTGCTTCTGTTACCATGTTACATTTATCCCAATATTCCCTGTTACTCCTTTGGATTTCAATGTTTCTATAACTTTTCCCGCCCCCCTCTGCCCCCATAAGCAGTGTTCCCTGGAAAGAAAAATACAGACTTTAAGAGGGCATTGCCAAGCCTTGATTTTTACAATATTCCCCCTTCTTTCCCTCAGTGAATGAGCCACAGATGTGTGGGGGCATCATATAATTCACATGGAACAGGTTACAAACTCAGCTTAGGTGCCCCTCTACTGAGGGAGATGATAGGGTGGGGCAGGAACCTTCTTGAAGGAACTGGGGTGTGGAATAGGAGTTTCAGGGTTTCAGAGAGCAGGTGTGGGCAGCTAGGGAAGGTTTGGGGAACACAAAAGGCTTTTGGCAAGAAAGTGGCTTTCTGTGCGCAGTGGACTGTGATAGGTGAACTTGATATAAGATAGCAGTCCTCTAACTGGGCTGCCAGAGAAAGACATTGTCTTAAAAAAAAAAAAAACAGAAAAAGAAAAACCCACCTTGGTACTAGAAACACTCAGAGAGGGAAAATGTTTAAGTTGGCGACTGATTCCTTTTTGTAGTAATTTGGAAATCAACTCTGTATTCATCACTTGCTTCCTAATCAAAATAACTGCCAATTCACTCCTCTCAAAGATTCACTTTTTCTGACTTCTGTCTTTACTTCTGTTTCTTAAACCAGGAATGTCCTATCTCTTATCTCCACAAACTAAATTTCTAACCACAATTTGAGGTCCAGCTGAGCTGCTAGGTGGTTTGGAGCTCTTCTCTGATTTTGTAGTCTGATTCCACCTGCTCACCAAAAATTTATCTGACACTTTCTGAGGTGCAGCTGATCAGGAAATTGAGATGGTCACAGTCTGGTCTTACCTCTAGTGGACCTCATACCCTGATCAATCAATTGCTGTCTGCTTTGCTTTATCATAGCATCACTTGTACCTGTATTAACACCTGCTTTATTGCCTTGCATTTAGTGGCTGTCATATTGATCTATCACTACCTAGTGAATGTTGGAAAGGTGGTAAAATGACTTCAACTGTATGCCAAGAATGCAAGAGTGTGGCATGAATATGTTTCTTAGATGGATGAGAGGAAGGGATGGCTGTAAAGAAATTGTGCCTTTCTTGGGTGGTGCTGGTGGCTCAAGGAGTGGGTGCCAGCCCCATATACCAGACATGGTGGGTTCAAACCTGGCTCCGGCCAAAAACTGCAAAAAATTAAATAAAAAGAAATTGTGCCTTCCATATTCTATGTGTACTTTCAGAGTTGTGTCATGTGATATGAAAGTTCTGGATTTTCTTGGGCTCTCTAAATGCCTCTAACTCCATAAAGGTGGCCTGCAATGTCAGGAAGAGCACAGATTAACAGTGATAGGAAAGAGATTTTGGGATGAGAACTAGGCCTCTTGTCCCTCATCAATTTGAGTTCACGTCCCACCTAACGTACCTATGAGTAAACTTTGAGAACTTGGAAGATTGGCATAGCATAGGTCTATAAACACGCAGAGTGTCAGTTCGTATCCTGGCTCTGTGTCTTACTTGTAACTTTATGAGAATTCATGTAAATACATAATATCCCTAGGCTTCAGTTTTTTAGGTGAAATGGTACAATTGTGATTATACTTACCAGCACCTGACAGGTTTATCATGAGTGTTAAGAGTTAATACATAGAAAACACTCCAAACAGTGATTAGAAGAACATAGTACTAAACTATTACATCTGTCATATAGTCGTAGATAAATCTGTATCTCAATAAGGTGCAGTTGTTACCCTAATTGAAAAAAGTGAATGCAGCACAGACAGAACAAAGCCTTGGCAACAGTGGCATATGGGGAAGTCCTGGGAAGTTAAAGGAGGTATTGGTACATGTCTTTAACCCATTACAGAGATACCCATGCTTTTCTTAGTCTACTTGCACCTGTTAGAGATGGCATTGAAAACAAGAGGACCCTGTGTGGCTCAGGGTGAAGAGGGTGACTGATAGGTTTGTGCTCTTGTCACTGGAGAACGTGACTTCTCATCCTTTTTGCAGAGAAATAACATAGATAAGTGATTAACTTTGTGATACATGATTTTGCATCATGACAACAGCCATTGCATAAATGATAGTAAGACAGAATGATCTCAATGATCTTTTTGATCTTCAATTAGGTTCTAGAACAAGACTCTGGAAACCAAGGGGAAAAATGAGTGCCCACCTCCTTCCTAAGGAGAAAGTGACAAGCAACTGTGGGGCTGGGGCGGTGTGGCAGGTGCATGTGCCTGGGGCACCACAGTGCTGACAGGAAGCCTGAGACTAACAGGCAGAGTCTGTTCTCCTGGCAAGATTCACAGGGAAAACCCCTGTCCCTGAGTTGGGGCCTTAGCAGAAATGGTTAACTAGATAATTAGTAATTGCTATGGTGCGTGTAAAACAGCAGGGAGGCAATTCTGTAGTCAACTGGTCTCCTGTCATGTCTCTGAAGTTTGCAAACAGTGGTCCCCAACTCAATACTTGCCCAGAACCTCAAGAGCACTCCTGCAAACCTCCAGGAACCTCAAGTCATGCTTTTCTGTGAGTACACATCACTTGGGGATGTAGTTAAACTATAGATTCTGAGCCAGTGGGCCTGTGGTCAGGTCTGAGATTCTACATTTCCAGGTTATGCCCATGCTGCTTGAACTGGTAATATACTTTGAATAGCAAGGTCAAAACCTGGTATTCTGTGTCAGTATTACCAGGTGACTTCTTAGAAATACAGATTCTCAGGGCCCACCTCAACATCAGAAAATTGCCTTACCAAGCCCTCTAGATGATGTTAGTGCCTGCTCAGTTTTGAGAACCACTGCTATAGACTATCCATGAGCTATTCTCACTGCAACAAAAGATAAGATTTTAGAGAAATTGTATTCTACTATCACAGAACCCCAGGTTGGGACAACCTGCCCAGGAGGTAACCTAAGCCCTCTACCATGTAGAAACTGAAAAAAATTTGTTCAGGGGTAGCCGGAAGAGAGTACCAGCATCTACACTCTTGCTAGAAGCCTCAGTAGAATAAGTGAAGCCATTGTTTATTAATGAAGGGCTACAGGTGGGAACTGTGATAGAGGCCTGAATTCTACAAAGGTATAGGCATAGGTAAGATATATATAACCAGCCATTGTTCCCTAGATTGCTTTCCAATAATTTCTTACTATTCTTAGCTTTCTTTTTTGCTTCCATAGATAACATCACCCTCACAAAATCAAAGGCTAGTTTTTGAGATCTCTTCCCAGCCTTGCATTCTGATGGATCGGCTGACCCATCCAGACCCGTGGCCCATACCAAGGAACTGACTCAGCACAAGAATACAATTTCTACTTCCTGACCCTATGAGTTCATGCCTAGCCACTCGGCATACAATTGTCTAGCTCTTTGCCCACCAAACTATCTTTTAAAAACTTTCTCCCAAGGGGTGGGGTAAAGGAATGAGGTAGTGGGGAGATGGAAGGAGGGAGGGGAATGGAGGAAGGGGGATGGAGGGGAGGGTCACAGTGTAGGGCACACCTTTTGAGGGCTGGGCACAAGTATAAGATGGATTTTATCTAACAAATACAATCAGTGTAACCTAATTCTTTGTACCCTCAATGAATCCCAAACAACTAAAAAAAACCCAAAAACAAACAAACAAAAAAACTCTTCCAAATTCTCAGGGAGACAGATTTGAGAAATTCCCTCCATCTCTTCATGGTGCCTGCAATATTAAAATCTTTCTCTGCTGTAACACCTGCTTTCTCTGTGTATTGAAAACCTGGCTGGGCCGTAACCTGAGCAGCTAGATTACTCAGCCACTCTGAAGTTTTCCTGTATTCCCAGCCACCATATAGAAAAGTCTTGTGGTGGGTCCTGTATGGAAGAGGAGGGAGAAGGGTTTCTTGAGGTTGGCAGGGAGAAAGTGGATTCTCTGACTTTGCCACTGACACTGTGAAATATACACAGACCCGGCTCATGCTGGTGACCAAAACTCAACTCCACACTAGAATGAGACATCAAAGTTGGCAGGCCTAATGGGGATAGTCCTTGGTCAGGGAATAAAAAGAGAAAGGACAGGGGAACCATTTTCACAATGGTCACCATTTCTCATCCAATTAATTAACTAGGAAAACAAAATTAAACCCTAAAGCCATATTCATTTTTGAGGGGACCTTTGATGTCTCTGAACTCTGATGCTGGGGAGGTGGGTAGTTCTGGGCTAGGACTTCTCTGTAGATGACCGAGAAGTAGTCTGTTAATTGTGGCTATTAAACTGCTCTCTTGGGAGTTATTTTTTATTTATGTGAAATAGATTGAGTCTGTTTTGATGCCCCCAGGGTTTCCTGTGAAGCATAATTATAGATGTGTTGGAATAGGAATTCAGGTCAATTACTTTAATGAGATGTCTGAAGAGCATGGCCCAGTAAGGGGAGGGAGAGGGAGAGAAGGAGCTGAGCTGAGGTGAGGGAGTTAAGGAAATTGGCAGAATAAAGGGGACAAAGGAATGAAGGTTTTCGTGAAGAAGTGAATGGAAAAGAGGAAGAAACCACAGGAGAGGAATAGAAAGCAAAAGACGTGAGCAAATGAGCGGTGAGTGGCATTCACCATGTCCTAACATGTGCTAGGCACGTTTTCAGAGACAGAATAAACAGGTCAAGAAAATAAGAAAATATTAGGAATCCATGGAGAGAGGTTCAGTCTTGAATCTCTCTGGAGACAGTAGGGAGGTAGGAAAAATGGGCTTTGTTATCAAGCAGACCTTGGTTTGGTTCCTGGTCCCATCCTTTTTGAGCTGTGTGACATTCAGCAAGTCACTTAACTTCTCTGAGCCTGTTTCCTCATCTATCAAAAGGAGGTTAACCATATAGGGTTTATCACACTCCTAGAAAGAACTATTGTCTGGAATATATTAGATGCTCAATAAATTATTATAATGAGGAATCTGAGTGTGAGGTTAGCTTGTCCAAGAGCTCATAATTAATCAGTAGCAGAATTGAGTTATAAACCTAGGTTTGTCTGATCTCCATTTCCACCAAGGAAAAATGTACATGAGTGACCTTCTATGAGGGAAAACAAGGTTTCCACAGGGTGATTCTCAGCTTGTAAGGATCATTATAAGTTGGTGCTGTCACTTGGAGAGCCAAGTTATGGCAGGATTTAAAATTAAATACTGATTTGGAGGCACCATTTCCATAAAATTTTTCAGGACATTCCTTAGGATACCCTCCCCCATAGGTACATATAGCCATATTCATTCCTGAGTTTATTCCAGGGCTGGGCCTGTGGCTCAAAGGAGTAGGGCACTGGCCCCATATGCCAGAGGTGGTGGGTTCAAACCCAGCCCCTAGCCAAAAACTGCAAAAAAAAAAGGGGGGGAGGGTCACGACCCACAGATTGAGAGCCGCTGGTCTATGCTTTCTCTGCTCTCATCTTTCACAGGAGTTTTCCCTAAAATCTTTCACTTCTATCTTGATTTCTGTTTCCCAAAGGACCCAAACCAACAAAAGAATCAAGACTCACTATTTATTTTGAAGTGATGATATACACCAGTAGTCTACATACCCCTGTCTCTTGAATCTATCCACTTCTAACCTCAGTTGCCACCTTAGTTCAAGCTGCCATCACTGTCAGAATCCTGACAGGACACAGATGGCACACTCAGAGGGGGTGTAATTTGTTAGGAAGTTAACACAGGGATGATTTACAAAGCCGTGATCCTAAACTGCAACCTTGGGTTAAGGAAACAAGGGACACAGCCTGCCTGCGTCTGTGTAGGGGCGGGATGAATGCCCTGACCACCCTCTCCGCCTTCCCTTCTTTTCTTAGTTCTCTCTTGCCCAAACCCAAGTGGAGGCCAGAGGGAACAGCAGACCATGAGTGGAGTCCAGCTCTCCCTCCCCGACACAGAGAAGAGTGAAGAATGAATCTGGAGAGGCAAAAAGAAGATAGTTAGCACAACCGTCCTGCCCAAAGCTTTGCAAACTCTTGCTGTATTTCACTTTCCCCCCTTTTAATCTTTGTCCTCATTTAAGTCAGAGTGCATTTTAATAGTAGCCCTAACCCTCTCTGCTACTTAAGCCCATTCAAAGGCTTCCCACACATACTTGGGAACCAGGATCCCACTTCTGCTCGCATCCCCATTTTCCCAACTCTACCCTCAGTGGAGATAAAAACTTGACCTTGTCCCTGGAGTGCCCTTCTCCCCTTAATTGGTATCTCCCACTCATCCTTTAGATTTCCAACCATGGCCCTTCCTATGAGCACCTACCCTCCCAACCCCCTCTACACCAGGCTAGGTTCCTCTAAGTCCCCTCCCCATGGCTCCTGAATTTTGCCTTCATGATGTGTTAGTTTTCAATAATTCATGTACAGAGTTATTTAGGATGGCTCCCATGAAGACCAAATCTGTGAGGTTGGGGACTTGGCTTGGCTCAGCATTGCCTTCCCTGAGGCTAGGACAGTGTGGCATTCCACAAATAGATGAATAAATAAAATGGTACCAGCAAGGTTCTAATTTCAAACATTTCTTCCTCTTATTTTCAATCACTAAAAAAACTCGAAAGCTCAATCTTTACCCAAAGTCAAGAGGTACCCCTAGTTTGAGCACAAACTATGAGCCAGCTATTCTGGAAAATATTGTTCTAAAAGGATTACTAACAGGTATAACTGGGGCACCTCTCTTTATTTTTCATGTTATAAAATAGACCCATAGGTAAGGAAAGAGTCACCCACTGGCCATCTGACGAATCAATCCAGGCTAAAATCTAATTCTTTGATTCTTCTGTGCTGACTTCCCCCCCAGCACACCTTCTCCCAGATGTATCTTCCTGGTGGGTGGGATTGTTGTAGGATTAAGTAAATTAACTCCCATAAAAGGCTTGGAACAGTGCCTGGACTGCAGTAATTGTGTGATTACTCTTTGCTCTTGTTAACATATCATGCACTTCCTCTTTCAACTTCCAAACTTTTGCATGGAATATTATTCCCGCCAAGTGGACCCTCTCCTACCCTTGCATATCATATCAGTATAAATTCATAAAACATATATTCAAGACATATAGCCTCCTGGATGCTGTCCAGGGCCTACACCTCCTGACTGCATTGGCTGTAAGAACTCTGAAGAATGTGTCAGTGGTTCTGAAGTAAGACTGGAGCATAGCTCCAACCCCTTTTAGAGAAGGAAGCTGAGCCTCCAGGGAGGAAGCCGACCTGTCCTCATATCAGAAAATATCTGCGTGTTTGCCCACTTCCCAGCATTTAGAAGTATTTTTAAAATGTCACTCTGGTTTAAATGAGGAAAACAATTAAAAGGGAGAAAGTGGACCTTAATGCCAGCCCTGTCTCCTCTGTCCCACAGGCCTCCTGTGATCTCTGGGCATGTGCCTAGAAGGGGCACAGAACCCCAGTATTTCCCCCTTGACGTCCCTGCAGTCACACACTTCAGCCTTCTCAGTGGAGAAAAGGCTGTAAATCAAGGAGGGTGGTAACAGCACATCACATGCGCCTCCAGATCCCCTCCATGAGTGGGGGGGCAACGGCACGTCACATGCACCCCCTGATCCCCTCTATTTCTTCTCCTGGCCCCGCCCACTTTCCTGCCCTCACTGTCTGCATAAACTGAAGGGCCTTCCTCTGTCTACAGATACTTGAGATGCCATCCAGCTTTCGGAATCAGACACCTGTGGGACGCAACTTCTCGTCCTCTGCCCTCCATCCCCTTCCTCCAGTTCTGCCTTCATGCGTGTGCAGTCTGACAGCGCCTCACCTAGCCTGCTCTGTGCACCTTGGGTTCCTGCCCTGCAGCTTTCCCGACGCTGGGGTGTGGGATACATGCAGGGACCCACTGGGCACTCTCAAGGGCGTGACCTGGCAGTTCAGGACCGTCAACACCCTTCCTTGGCCAGTGTGGGTGAGAGTTGAGGACTCCCCCTTGCCATCCTCTGTACAGGCGTGAGGTGCACTGCATAAGGCCCAGTGACAAGGTCCTTGCAGTGCCTGCTGAGCAGCACATCCTAACAGGGTTCCCTCCTTCCTGCTTCATCCCCCTGGTCCTTCACTGCTGCTCTCAGGGATCATTTCCATGTAGGCTCCCTGCACACCAGTCTTTTCCTGGCCTCTGCTTTTGGGAAATCCAAACTAAGACACCATTGGCTCATGGAGCTACAACAGCCCTTCCTGTTAACAAATCTTTTTTGGCAGAATCCCTCAGGGAATCTTTTCTACCTTTTAACATCCTACTCATTCTTCAAGGATCATCTGAAATTCCATCCCCCTTGTCACTACAACCCACAAGAATCACCTCTTTTCCTGGGTGGCTATAGCCTTTTCTAAGCATTTAGAATGGTTCTGTTCTTGTCTTCTTTATGATAATGAATAAAAACTAATGGTCATCCATCTGTGCAATCACCAGCTGCCATTCTAAACCCTAAAGATATTATAAGCACCTGGAGTCTAGGTACCCAGAGAGCCTAGCACAGGAGCTAGCCCAGATTCTGGGAGTTCCAGCACTTCTCCACTAGCAGATGCTTTGCCAGAGGCACCACCGTCTATTGGGTATGCCCCTCTTTCCCTTCTCTGCTGTACCTGGTTTCTGACCTTCAGTTAAGATAGGCATTACTTTTAACTTTACTGAGAGATCTACTAAGAAGAGTGTTTGCCAACCCAGCATAAGAATCTGCAAATCATACCTGACTTCTAATGCCCAACTCAACCATCTGCTTCACGAAGTCCCCTCCTCCTCCCCCCCAAAATTCTGTGCTTTGAATACCTGCAGTCCTTTATCTGAACCCTTTTCATGAAGCTTCTCATTTTATAACCAAGGTTGCAATTAGTTGTTTCTGCAACAATGAGTAACTATGAGGAAATGACCAAACCCCAGGACCTGACTCTTTAGTGGCTACTTGATATACTTTGAATAAGCAACCAAAGCAGAGAAGGGAGGCTGAGAGGCTGCAGGCAAAAGATGACCAAGCCTCCTGGCATCCTGACCAGTTCTGGGAGACCCACTGTTGTAGATTTATAAAGATTACTCACTGGTAGCCCCAAGCTAAACACGGAGCTCAAGGGGACAGGGGCTATAGAAGGGTACTACATAAGGAAGCTGAGGGCAGAGAAAGCTGATGCTGGTGACAATCCCTGAAGGTGACCACAGAGGGAACAGAGAACCCTGATATAGCCACCAAGGCCATAGGGGCCAGAGCGAGTTGCCAAATCCAAGCCAGACCCAAGAGCCTCATTGTCACAAGAAGAGATATGTTATGCACCCAACTAACTACAGTCTTCTTGAAAAATGAGAAGCTTCATAAAAAGGGAGCAGACGCAGGGGGTGGGGGCCAGGCAAGCACAATCTGAGACCATCACTGGTGCTGGTGAGCTCTGACAGGTATGGTAGCAAGGGGCCACTGCCAGATTAAAGATAAAGAAGCAACGAGGGGCAGTTCAGTTCTCAGGACGTACTATACCCTACACTTGCAATACCTGCCCTGGCCCATTCCTCCATTTAATTTCACTTATCTGAAAAGACTGGGTTTGTTTGGGTGTCATGTTCTCCAAGAAGCCCTCCCTGACAGCACCACAGGCAGAACCAGGCGCTCCTCCTCTGAGCTTCCCTCTGCTGTAGCCATAATCAAGGCTTTATCGTAGCGCAGTTTGTCTGAACGTGCCGTGAGGGCAGTGATGTGTGTCTTCTCTTCCCTCAGTGCTTCCTGATTCCTGACACCGGTGGGACCAGTGGGGAGAGTGGATGGATGACTGTGGAAGTACCACGTGTGGGCCATGCAGGGAAATGGGGGGGACACATTCTACAAAAGCCCGTTGGGGTTCAGTTTAGGGATACTGGGAAGTGGGAGCCGGGATGAGCAGAAGAGATGTCAGGACACAGTTGATTTCAGCCAAGGCCTTATGGTGTTCAGAACCACATAACTCATATCACTCTCACCCCTAAATACTGGACCCAGAAGAGGCAGTTATCAATAACTGAAGGAGCCGATAAACATGCGACGGTGAGACATTGCCCACCCCGATCGTACGCTATTCCCCCTATCTGTGCCCCTGGGAGAGGAGAGGCTGCGGCAAATTCCACATTTCCCCTCTCACCCCCCACCCTTACACACCCTGAGATGTGTTTTCTTTGGGGAGAAGGTCGAAAGGCCACATTTAAATCTAAGGAGAGGATCGAGTGAGAGGAATCATCGTCTGATAGCTTCTATTCCTATTTAATCATTTCATTACTAATTAATAGGGTCATTACCACGTTTCCAAGAGAAAGAACTATGATTAAAGGTTAATGCCGTTGCTGCATGCATCACACCTCAAATTATGTTATAAAAATGTACAGAGTATTTAATTGAACCTATAAGTAACAATGTAATTACACTTAATAATGTATGTGCCTCCCTATTTATTTGTTCCTCTCCGAGGTGCACTGAGCCCACGTGGGTGGATCAGGGAAGAGACTTCATTTCCCTCATCCTTTCTGTTCTCCCCTAACACCTTAGGGCACAAATAGGTGACCTAGTCACAAGTCTATACCCTCCCCCATCCCTTGTAAGACCACCCTCCCTTGTCCCAGTTGAACAAGTTCTGTTGTCCTGGTTTAGAGGTGAGGAGAGAAAGCAGTTTGTCTGAGCCCTTGGCCTTCCAGTCTCGCTGAGGGGCTGTGATCCTTCAAACCTATGGCACTCTTTATCCCCCCATCCTCTGCAAATACGGTTTCCTCCTACAGAGCGTGGTGCATCCAGTTAATTGGCTCTCAGCATTCATTCTCAACTTCTAGTACTTTTCCTTTGCTGCAAAGCCTGGGAAGCTTAAAATTACTTTTCCCTGACTGCTTGAAGCTAGGATCTTGGATGCAAATTAGGTCTCCCCACCCCTACTAGATGCACTCATGTGAGACTTGGAAGGTGGCAAGGACACAGGCGGTTTTCTGCTGCTTTGGCTGTTTCAAATGACAAGTTTGTGGAGATGTTGGCATTTTCCTATCATTCTACATGCTAGGGATGGTGAGGCCGAGGCCTGAGGAGCTTAAAAGCTTCAGGAGACAGAGTCACCACACCCAGCCCTCCGTGCTCATCTCTATGCCTGCAGGAGAGAGGACTGAAATTACACCTTGTTTAATTAAGGCAATTATTTAGAGTTGATTATTCTCACCTAAGACTGATCTTAGCTGTACCCACGCTAAAGGACTGAAATAATAGTTTTAAACCCCTCTGATAGACTAGACTAGTGGTTCTCAACTTTCCTAATGCCAACCTTCCTAATGTATTTTCATTGTTAAAAAGGGGTCACAAACCCTCAGGTTGAGAACCTCTGGACTAGACTGTCCTTTGACTAAAATCTCTAAGTTTCAGAGTTCACAGCTGTGACAGGATG
This sequence comes from Galagoides demidoff, assembly GCA_963574575.1. Classification (NCBI taxonomy): domain Eukaryota; kingdom Metazoa; phylum Chordata; class Mammalia; order Primates; family Galagidae; genus Galagoides; species Galagoides demidoff. Next base: position 31,010 of record CAUYQV010067599.1, read on the forward strand.
AAAGGATGGTCACATCTCATTTGCTTTCACCCCTTCTTCGTTACCAATCATTACTAGATTTTATTAAAGGCCAGCCTGAGAGAAAAGAAGCTAGAGGACCCCTCCGCTTCATCTATTGCAATTCAGACGTGACAGCTATTTCAGAGTACGGAAAGTTTCTTCTTATCGACTGCCAGCTGCAGACTGGTTCTGGCAATCTCCTAACAGATTTAAATCTGCATTCCACATTGATCATGGGGATGTATGTTGCGTGTAAACCTGATACGTGAGTCTCCTTCATGAATATTCATAGCTCGTCTCAGTAACCTGTTGATTATAACTACTCGGCCAATGCATTCAGCAAAAATGCTTGTCTTATCCCTCCCTCTCTCCAAGTGCATCTCAGCTTCTTCCAAGGACATGTACACTTTCTATCCCATCAGGATGGTCAGCCTGTGCTTTCTAAATGTACAGATTTTGTGACTCTTTTCCAGTCAATACTATTTATCCAGAAGGTGCACACATCCTGCAGAATACACCTGTCTGCTTAGCATTTAACTCTCCCATCGCTGAGAGTTGTTTACAAGCTAAGAGGTGGGTCATTATCACAATCAACCCGAGAAGGTGATTATAGTACCGAGTCTTCATCTGTTGTCATGTAGCATTGCAGTGATCTCCTTCTGTGGATGGGATAAACTGCTCCGGCCCTGGACTCTGGGATGGATCATGTGGCATGCTTTACCCAATAGAGTGAGGTAGAAGTGATGGTGTGGCAGCTTCAAGCCTGGGCCTCAAGAAGCCTTGTGCATTTCCACATATGTTCTTGTGCCCTTGCTATTACCTTGAGGACATGTCAAGGCTAATATGCTGTCACCAGGGGAATGAAATACACGTGGAACAGCCTAGATGAGTTACCCTCCCGCTGACCTGCAGACATGAACAAAGCAGCCCACCCACAGCTGACTGTCAGATACCCCAAACTTTTCGGGTTGTTACACAACACTCTTGTGTTAATGAATGGCTGATATGCCTGCTTCTTTGTGATTAAAAAAATATTTAATAAAATGATGTGTGGGTGTCAATTTCTTAAATGTATCATTTAAAAGATAACACATAACTGGGGGTTAGGCATTCTACCTGTTGGCTATGTGACTCGGTCAAGTCATCTCTTTTCTCTGTCATTTCTCAAATGACAGTTCATAGTCCACCAAATTCACAATGTGTGAAGATCAACTACTCAGAGTATTTTTGAGATGTTGAAGCAAACTTTGTGATTATAAATTATTAGTCCCATATAGTTTCCTATCTTAAATCAAAATATCTTCTAAGACAGCTGATCTTGGGTGTTTTGGTTTGTTCTACATTTTCAAACTATTTTAGCGTGTAATTCTAAGACTCTAGATTCCTTTCCTCCACTCACCACCCTCCCCCATGCCATGCCAGGGATCAGCTCCCATCCCCTTTAACTCTTAAGGGTTGTCTTTGGCTGGAGCTAGAAACCAAATAGACACCAGGCAGATTAACAAAAGAAAAGCATGCAAATTATATTCATTTTACATATGAGAATCTTCATAATAAAGTCTGAAGAAATGGCCAAATGAAAATACTTTTATACTTTTTAGACAAAGAGAAGAAATGACAAGACAGAAGATTTGGTGAGGAATACATCTCCAGAGGAGTCACTAGGAGATTTGTAGGGGGTGCTGTAAAGCTAATGGAAGATGAAGGTTACTTCATTAAGTGTATTCATTCAGGTCCTTGCAGTCCCCAGTTCCCAGTGAGTGGTGATGGGGAATTGAAAGGCTATTTTCTCAGCCTGGTCTAGTGTCCCTCTGGGAGGGACACTTCTCATGGCCTGCTGCATGGGAGAAGAGACAGGTCAGCTAACCCTTTCTGAAACTACAGTTTCTCCAATGGCTGTGACTCAAAATAACCCATCCACCAAGCCAACATATTCTGGGATGGCATGTCCTTCGCTCCTTCAGCCACTCCATATGTGTCTCTACATATGAGTCTAGAAGATTTAGCCAGGAATAATTTTTCTTCACAGAACCAACTAGCCTTCCTCCCTGGCATGCGGGTTTTGTAGTGATGCTGCTCTTTATTCTAAATTTGGCTAACTTGCTTGGTTCACAGCCAGTCTCACTGTTCAACAGTTCCCAGGGCCCTTTGTGGAGGCACAGCCATCCTCTCTAGCTTGCTGGCACCCGGTCCCTTTGTAATGAGTACTTACACGTTTTGGCCGACAATTCCCCAATTTCACCCTTGAGTTCCTTTACTACTCTCCAGCGAGTACCATCTGGTCCTAGTGATTTATCTGCATTTAGTTTGTCAATTAGGTATAAAATCACTTGCACATTTACTGCTATTTGAGTTGGTATGTCTGCCCTGTCATTCTCAAAAGACAGTCTGGAAGTGAGAATTTTATAGAATTACTTAGAATCAAAGAATCTGAGCTACAAGCATACTTGGAGAACTTTTTAGAGGAAACTTTATTCATTCCTTTAAATACTAATTTACTCAGACAATGATTGAGTACCTACTATGTGCCAGGCAAGACAGACTCTAAAATTGCTTTGGTGACTTCTGTGGTATCACACTGCAAGTCCATGCTTGAGCTGAGGCAAGAACTGAGCCCCCTGAGCCCCCTCTCCCCTGCCATTCTGCATCCCAGAATCATCATCTCCCTAAAGACAGGGAGAGACAAGAGGGAAAAAAATGGAGATGGCTAAAGTGTAGCCATGGGAAATAAAGCAAGGGGGATGTGGGGTATGAGAGTCTGAGAATAAGAGGTTAAGATAGGATTAAGGGGGTGGGTGGGTGGGAAGAGCCATAGTGAATGGAAGAGAGAGAAGCTGAGAAGGAAGAATATGGTGATTCCTTACTGGGGTTACGGTTGAAGAACATGGCTAGGAAACAGGTGCCGGAGGTCCATGAACCCTTTTATTCTCTTTATGCTTTATTCCTTCTCGTACTCCTGATGGGCAAGAGATGAAGGTGATGTATCCATAGTGGGATCAGACTTACTATGCTCTGACATCACCATCAAGAAGGAGACATTTACTGATCTGACGGATGCTCCTCTCTGAAATATTCAATAGTCCAGAGCCTGCTTTCCTGGGGGGACTGTAGAAACCATTATAACCTTTGTAAGATAATGAAAGAACTGATGGAATTTTCCTAGCCTTGATTCTACAGGGCCCTGACAGAATGGAGGTCGTGATTTGGGAGCAGGAAGGAGGTTGGGAAGGACACTGAGGCCCTTGTAGGGAGTAGCTAGAATTTAAAAAAAAATAAAAAGAATTAAAGAATTAAAAAAAATTAAAGAACTTAAAAAATGCTTGACCCTATTTTCTAGACTTCTGATCATCACAATGGGCTTTTCCCCAAGCCCTTCCAGATAGCCTTACAACAAGAAAGAAGGAATTTTCTGTCTAGGAGTAGTGGCGGAGGAGTCCAGTGGGAAGGTATTGAAGATTTATCTCAAAGTGAAAGGGGTATGTAGTAGATTCTATTATTGTTTAAAATAGTTGCTGCCCATCCCCAGTGGAAAAATAATACTTCCTCCAATCTCCATGACAGGCTTGATTATATGGCCTTAGGTGCCCCTTTCCGTAGAAGGATGGGATAGCCACATTGCTTGCTTTAGTTAAATGTGAGCCAGAGTCTCACTTGTTACTTCTAGGCAGAAGCTTTCAGAACCAGCTTCTGTTTTGCCATTTCTCTTTGTGAGTTCAATAATATTGGCCTTCTGTCAGCTTGGGCCCTGGGGTAAAGATAGCATGAAGAAAAGGCACAAGTAAAAACTTAGAAGCCCAGAAAATGGGCCAAAATATTTATTTACAATTCCCGTAAGTTCCTACACTGGACGTGATGAACATGAATGAACAGAGAAATGAACCTCTGTTGTGGTAAGCCACTTATATTTTTATATTTGTTACGACATCATGATCTAGCCCATACTGATACAGGGAGTCTGTGGGAACTGGTAAGGCAAGATGTTACTGGTGTTGGTGGCAAATTAGAGAAGGCCGAAGCCAAGAAATTGGTTATTCAAAGGATTCTGTACCAGGGAGGGATAAAGATGGCAATAGGATGGAAGGATTTGGGGGTGTGAAGGACTGGAGCTACAAATTATAGTAGGCCTGGCCTGCTGATGAGATGGACTCGGTAGCCAAATCCCTTTTTCTCTCCTGCCTTCGATGATTATTCTTGGTTTCAGTTTCCTCTTCTATAAAATGTGGGTAGTAAAAATAAGGCCAGGCTCAGAGGCTCATGCCTATAATCTTAGTGCTCTGGGAGGCTAAAGTAGGAGGATCACTTGAGGTCAGGAGTTCACAGTCAGCAAAAGCAAGATCCCCTCTCTGCTGAAAATAGAAAAATTAGCCAAGTGTTGTGGCAGAAGCCTATAATCCCAGCTACTCCTCGGGAGCCCAGGAGTTTGGGGTTGCTGCGAACTAGGCTGACACCATGACACTCTAGCCTGGGCAACAGAGTGAGACTGTCTAAACAAAAAAAGGACCCTGTGATTGTAGAATAGCTGGGACTAAATGAGTTACCCACATAATGAGCTATGTGTGTTTCTAGAACAGCATCAAATTCATAGTCGCTGTTGTATACACCTTAGCTATTACTAATAATCTTTCCAATGTTCCTATTTTGCAAATAACGGAACTGAGTCCCCCAGAGGGTGTAAGATTTTGGAGATATCATAGGTGGCTAGTAGCAGGAAGTTTTCACTATAGCCAGTCAGGATGGGGGCTGGTTCTGTAAGTCATGGGCCAATGACAAGAATTTAATTTGTGAGTAAGCCAAAATAGTTGTTAGTAAATTAAGCCATTGATTATAAAAGGGCCTTCAATTAAGATTCATTAATTATATCACCAGCTCAATTGTCATGCAATTTATATATGATTACCCAAGAACAAATATTTAATTAACACTGCTCTTAATACTTTGAACTAATATTATTCCTCAAGCTGTCAGATAGGAATATGGAGACATTTAATTGACATGGAGACATGAAATGAGAGAATGAGGCAACAGCCACATCGTCCTATTGTTAGTGTGACGTGTCCCTGGGATAATGAGAAGGAAAGAGATCGGGAGAGGGAGGCTTTATATATCTATCTTTCTTTCCTGTCATCATGGTGGTGTAATTAGGAAGGTGATAAAGAAATGTGGACATCTATGAAAGAAGTTGTCCAGAGGCCTGGTTGTTGAACCTGAATTCAGCTCAGTTTCTCTCTCCACCCAGTCTTGCATTTTTCCTTTCTCAAAGATGTTGATCCTAGGGCACTGCCAAATATACAGACTAAATTACCTTGCATTGTCTGTTCCAGAAAACTCAACTTGCAACAGGAAGCCATTGGATTTTTCTGAGCTGAACATTAACATGATCTGACTCACTCACCCTAAAAGGTTGTGACTGAAGAATGGCAAGAGGTGAACCAAAAAGACCTATTAGGATATTGTTGAGAGCGTGTCTGAGGCCTAAATGCCCTGCTCTAATGGGTGGAGGGGAGGTCACAGGACTCTGGAGGGGGAAGACCCTGAGAGTCTGACGTGGAGGAAAGAGTGGATATGGCTGGTGTTGGAGCCACTGTGGGCAACTGTCTCTGCTTTGCCCTTTTTTTCCCTGAAGGGTGGCACCTGGCAAAGAGCCATCCCACAGAGTTGTCCTCTGAGACTGTCCCTCCTATATTCTGGGGGACACTGAGCCCCTGGTTGCCCAGGGCCCATGGGATCCTTATGGGTTTGGTCTAGAGAAGAAGCTATGAAATTAACACTATATACATCAGTGGTTCTCAACCTTCCCAATGCCACAACCCTTTAATACAGTTCCTGTGGGTCGTGACCCACAGACTGAGAACTGCTGATATAGATGGTAATTTCATAAGCTGGTGAAATCACTATAATAGATTTACAGTCTGTGGTGTAAAACTCATTACTTGCTTAAACCTGCCTTTTCGAGAAAAGCTAAATTTGATTCATAGACTTCTAGAAGCAAAGAGAGAGCAATAAACTCAGGCCTTGGGGAGAGGGGTGGAGTCTTGGACATGTATCGTTTCTCTTCTCCAAGTCCTCTGAAACATGGGATTCTGTTCAATGCTGGCTCTGAAACTTACTAGCCATGTGGCTTTAGTCGGTTGTATGTTGCTATAACAGAATACCACAGATTGGTTAATTTATAAAGAACAAAGTTATTTGGCTCATGGTTCTGGAATCTTGGAAGTCCAAAAACAAGGCACTGGCATCTGGTGATGCCTCGGTGCTGTGTCATACCATGGCACAAAGTGGAAGAGCAAGAGAGAGTGAGGGGGGAGGGGTCTGGGTTTACCCTTTTTATCAGGAACCCACACCCTTGATAGGAGTAAGTTACTCCTGAGATAACAGCATTAATTCATTAATGAGGGCAGAACCCTCAGATCCTAATCACTTCTTAAATTTCCCACCTCTCTACCCTATTGTATTGAGAATTAAGTTTCCATAAGTGAACTTTGGGCATCACATTCAAACCATAGCATCAAGTTATCTCCCTGAACCTTCTGCCTCCTCTATAAAATGGGAATGATTACACCCCTGGCTAGTCCATCTGAGTTATGAGAAATAAAGGTGACAGCAAGATTGTTGGTTGTTGGGGTCCCTTCATGGATACCACTTATTAAGGCCCGGGACTGGTTGGTCTCTGGCTCCAGCCTATCTAGCTGTGTTCCAGACCCAGACCACTATGCTGTTATCTTGCTCAGGAACAACTGCTCTTAGGTGCCTGAAGGCTATTTACTTTAGCAGAAAGGAGAGAGATAGTCTCTGAGGGTGAAGTAGTCTTAGAATAGATCTTAGTCTTTAGCAGAGCTTAGTGATCTTCAGCAGAGAGACACCAGGCTGGCATTCTGCAGGCAGGAGAAGAGACAGAGTGATAGTAAGTGGGTCCACGATGATAGAATGTGCATGCTCCTGCCTTCTCCTCCAGCCTAATATAAGGCTGATCTCTGTGCTTCTCAACACCACAGGTGTAGAGACCACCAATTCACTAATGCTCTCATCTTGCAAGCTCTCTCATGCTTGTTAGGAGAGCTTAATCTCTCTCATACCTTTTACTCCTCCTGGCCATAGGCTATATGGGCTGCTACATTGCCCCCCCCCCATTTTTTAATACACAAACAAAATTTTTAATGTGGTAAGGGTAGTTCTTCCTGTTGTCTAGAGAAAACAAACTGAGAAAATCTGAGCCGAGAGAATTTACCATTTCTTTGACTGTAAGAATTTTCCTTTGGTATTTAAGTTGGAATTAATGGACGAACAAAAGATTATGCTTTCCCTCCAATCTTTGCAAGCAAAGATTTTACTCTCGCTAGTCCAAAGGTTTTGCTACTTGTGGTCCTAACAAATCTGCCCTTCATAGGTCTTTTCAGAGGCTCTGTTACTCTGGACTAATGGTCCCACACTTCACGATTCCTCAGTAGTGGAGTTTTCCCCGCTTTCATATACTGCTTTTCCAGCAGAATTTTTCCTTCCTTAGTTGATTCCAGCCCTTATCTCTAACGGAGTTCCCTACCATAAAAGCAACCTTCCAAATGCTCTCCCTTTGTGACCTCCTCTCATATTCTTCCAAAGATTCACTTACCTCGAGCTGAGCTTTTCTTTCCCTTTGGGGCCTGTCCTAGCCCCCTTTGGCTTAACAGTACATGCTGGTAAGAGGAGGGTTACCTAAGTCTGGGACTCAAGGTCACCATATTTAACCAAAGGGGGTTACCCTTGTCCTGAGACTTAGGGCAACCAAAAACTTAACAGAAAAGATGAACAAAAGATAAAACTACTTCTTTTCCATTTCATCTCTTGGTCTGGTTTAATTTCCTCAAACGGTGAGGCTTCACAGGTCCACCACACTTACGAGCATTTCCATGGCATAGAATTGAATTATACTGTTTTTCCAAGAATAGTTTGAAATGAAGATATTCAGGAGACTATGTTGTTTTAACTTTTCATTCTTACTGAATTGAGAGCTGCAGTCCTTTGCCCTGGGGCATACAACTGGAAGCTTCTCATCTATATTCTTTTTTCTTTTAGTATTTTTTTCTGATATAGCCTAGCTTCCCACCTTTATGGTATTTGATGTTAACTGGAGGATTTCTCAATCGATCTTATGGTGATATACCTTTATTAGCTTCAATGGTAAGACTGATCTTTAGCTGTTTTATCTTAGTTGCCATGATTTTCATTTTCTGTTGGCCTTTTACCTCTTACAATATTTCCCTTTCATATTGAACTTTTTATTGCCTTAAAGGGGCAGGGAGTGTCATTCCAAAGCACTGGACGCTAGTATAGGGGGAAACAATGAAAGATTCCTTTCCCTAACTTGGTTAACTCTTGCAACCTGTTCCCAAACTTATTTGCTGTTTTGCCAAAGGCTTTTCTCACCCTGAGTCTAAAGGCTTTTGTTTACTAAAGGTTCTTATCTCCTAGTTCTATCTTTCCTCTCTAAAGGCCTTTATCTGCTTTTTTCCCCAGCTGCTTCACAGAAGAGGCTAAAGGCTTTTCAGCTTTTTTTCCCATGGAAGAGGTAGTTAGAATTTGGAAAGACAAAGTGTAGAAAAGGAACTGAATGCAGAGAAAGCCTATAGTTGGCTTATTCTCTCACATATTTCTTTTCCCTCTCTATTTTTCTCCTCTCTCTCTTTTGTTTGTTCTTAGCTTATTCTCCCTTCGGCCTGCATCTACTAGATCTCAGTGGCTTGTTCTCTATCCTGCTAACTATGCCATTTGACAGTGGTGTTCACTATGCCACTCCTGACACCAACTTGTCGGGTCCCTTCGTCGAGACTGGTTGGTCTCCAGCCCCAGCCTATCTAGCTGTGTTCTGGACACAGACCACTATGCTGTTAGTCCACTATGCTGTTATCTTGCTTAGGAACAGTTGCGCTTAGGTACCTGAGGGCTATTTACCTTAGCAGAAGGGAAAGCGAGAGAGAGAGAGAGAGAGAGAGAGAGAGAGAGAGAGAGAGAGAGATAGAGAGATAGATAGTCTTCCGGGGGTGAAGAAGTCTTAGAATAGATGTTAGTCTTTAGCAGAGCTTAGTGATCTTCAGCAGAGAGATGCCGTGCTGGCATTCTGCAGGCAGGAGAAGAGACAGAGTGAGAATAAGTAGGTCCGTGGTAGAATGTACACTCGACTGCCCTCTCTTCCAGCCTAATATAAGGCTGATCTTATGCCTCTCAACACCACAGGTATAGAGACCACCAATTACTAAAGCTCTCATCTTGTGAGCTCTCTCATGCTTTTCAGGAGAGCCAAATCCCTCCCCATGCCCTTTCCACCAAGGTGTTCCAACATCATACAAGTATTTCTTATAACTCTCACTCCTCCTAGCCATAGGCTATATGGGCTGCTACAGTTGGTTCCCACATTCAGGCCTGGACAGGGACCTCCATTTCCTAGGACTGGGTGAGCCCAGAAATGAGTCTTATCACAGAATCCCATCTCTAGTTACAAACAAGACCTTTCCAGGCTGCATTCTCTGGGCTTAAGAGAGGCCACCAAAAAAGCAACCTCATGGGTATCTCATCTGGGCAGCTCCTCCTGGAGTAGGGAACACACAGCCTACTGCCTCACCTGGGACAAGGACCACATTCCTTTACTAATTTTAGGATTGTTTTCAGCCTGCAGGCTCCTAGCCAATTGAGACATGTTTTAGACTTAAGATTCCCCAAATCTCTGCGCACTGCAGGATAGAAAAGGCAGTATATAAATCCTTATGGAAGGTGCCCCAGAGGGCTTCCCACTGGGGTTCTCTCTCCCATTGCTGGAGGTTCTGTTCCCCTTCTTTTATTTATTTATCAGTAAACTCTGTCCTTTCACATTCTCATTCCCTGGGTTTGGGTTTGAAGAATGAAACCACAGTCCACAAAGGATCTGACATAGACATACCAGCTACACACGGGCTGTTCAGAGACCAGTATGTGAACTGGGCATTTGGGCATGCTGCATAATTCAACCTAAAGGAGATTGAAAGGCCTAAGCAGCAGCTTCAGAAGCAAAGTCTCTCTCTGACCCTTCCCTGCCCTTGTGTCTCCTGACCCTCATTGTCCTCTGAAGTGAGTCATAGAAACCAGAATTCCTCTTCCCCAATGTGGGTCATAGAAACTAGAGCCCTCCAAAGTAAACTATGAAACCTAGAAAGGTCACTCTCCTTCCTTTTCCCTTGAAGAGCCTCATTCCAGATGAGTCCTGCCCATACCTAAGAGGAAGTTAGGCTACACAGAAAAGCCAAGAAGAATCTGAACAGGCCTTGCTGCCCGCCCACCCACCCAGTCTATTGCCAGGAAATCAACTTTTTGTCTGATCACATTTCTACATGCCTGTCTATTCTTCACAGCACCTAAGCATAAAAACAAGACAGTTTTCCCTGGGTCTTCATTTCTGAAGGCTCCTGTGTCATGTAAAACCTTGATTAAATAAATTTGATCTATTTTTCTCTTGTTGACCTGTCTTTTGTTATAGCACGATCAGTCATGATCTTATGATGGGTGAGGAAAGCTATCATGCCTTTCTTCTCCTACAGTTTAAACTGTTAAATGACAGAGAAATGTGGCATGGGTACTGTGGCTTCATGATTTTTTTCTGGAATAAGTGCTGCCGGGGAGAGAGAGGATTTGTGTTGATCAGATCCCTACTACTACCACCCAGTCAGATGTGAAAATTCTCACCTTTAAACATTGGAGCCCTTATTATAAGCTTCTCTGTAACAAAATATCTCCCTGTGAATTGATAAGACTGGTATACAAGGAAGAGAATTATCTGAAATTGAGTGTCCATGATGTGCAAAAAACTGTTCTGGGTGTTTTAAATATATTACCTCAAACTCGTATAATATCCTTTTATTTCTGCTAGGAAAGTGTGTAAAAGACCTTGAAATGAAAAATAAAATACTGAATAACATACTGAATATTCATTCTAGTGTACAACCTACCAAATTATCTGATTCTGTTGGGGCCTGTGCCTGTCATTGTCTTCAAGCAATTTTACAATTCTGTGAGTCCTGGAAGACTAATAGTAATGCACATCATTTCCATCCTTAGAAATGTGAATGACGTGTGTGGTGCAGATACAGTTGATTATTGCCTAGTGGCTATTGACCAATTTTGCAGACAATTGTAAACTTACTTTAGTATTCCTGATTGCCTATATATGTAAGTTCTTTGAATTCGCCTTTCAACTGGTTGGTACATCTTATCAGCTCATCATTAACTAATGAGTTAAACAAAGCTATTTGACATGCATTAGTTTCTCTAAGTCATGATTTTACCTTTAAAAATCATCTTTTAATGTTACATATCAGCAACTGGAGAGAAATTTTGCCCAAGACCACAGAACTAGAGATCTCAGAGCAGGGATTGGACATTGGGCCTATCTGGTTATTTTCACTTTATGGAGCTATTTCCACATGTGTTGTGCTACTGATTCATACATGCATCTTTTCTCTCTTGCCTTTTGTGTGTTCTGAGCACTGAGGAGTCTGGTACTGGGTCTCCCTTTCAAGAATAGCTATGTTTTTGAGAGAATGAAGGGGCAGGGTGAGATGAGGTTCGGGGCACTCTACAGTTTATATATTCATAATGCAGGATGCACTCAAATGGTAGTGAAACTGTCCTCACAAGGTTAACAAGAATTACATGCCAGATTCTGACAGAAATATATTTATAACTGAGCATTCATCAGGCTGCACTGCGGCCTTCTCCCTTGAAGCTGTTTACTAACCAAATGGGCATATAGCACTAGAGACAGACAATTTGCATCCTTGTCCCCACAGATGGGATCTCTGATGTTGAAATCATAAGGCTTTTGTTGAAGAATTGCTTGAGATGCTCTCTGGATTCCGAATCCCATGGAAATGGCTGACTCCAACCAGTTTGAACAGGCCCAGAGAGGAACCAATCAGCAGAAGAAGGCAGCTTCTTCATCTCACTGTCACGTAACTTCACCAGCACTCTGATCAGTCAATGACCCCCACACCTCAGCCCACTATTCGCCCAAACACTTACCCCCAAACTCCTCAGGGAGGTGGATTTGAGGTTTCCTCCTACCTCCTCATTTGGCTGCCTGGTGATTAACCCTCTTTCTCAGCACAACTTGGTGTCTCAGTGTGTTGACTTGTGCAACAAACCTGCTGTGATCACAGAAGGTTCAGGTACACTGCGGAGAAGTCCCTGGGTGTCAGTATGGAAAGGGGAGGTCTGATGGGAGAAAGGTCCAGAAATCCAGCTGGGTTCCTCTTATTTCCCTCCCTTTTCCTTCACCTCCTACCCCCTGCCACATGCAGAATTCTCCCAGTATTTACGATGCCAAGGGAGAATTAGAGGACCTGCATTCTTGAGGACCTTGAATTTAGTTCTCAAATCTTCCCATGAAGTATAGTCTGAGTCCTTCTCTTGGCCCCATATCTGCCTCTTTGGATCAGCCCAGATGTTTAGAGAAGCCAGAATTTAGGAGGCTTATTTAAATTCAGTTTCTCCCTCACTGATCTCTCTCATTATGACTACTACCAAATTAATCTACTTGAAGGAACACTTTGAACATGAATGACCCTCCCTGGCTGGTATTAGAAATGTTCAGAAAATGTTTACTGAAAGAATGATAAAAGGCACACTTCTTTCTTTTCTTTATTCATCCAACTGGCATTTTTATTAAAGGCTGATGCTCCTCGGGGCTAACATTGTGATGCATTACATGGGGGACGACTAAGAGTGACAAGAAAAGTCCTCCATAGATTCCCATGTGACAATGTTGCAGGCCCCACTTCCTCCCATGCTTTATCCGTCTCCAAGCACCTCTTGCCTTCCAAATCTATATTTGTCTGGTTATCATCTCTCTTCCTTGGCTAAGTAAGCACTATGAGGGCAGGGATTCTCGTTTTTTTTCTCTCCTGTTACTGCCTAACACATAATGAATGACCAACAAAACGTTTAATGGGTGAATGAAGGAGCGCCCGTCAAGGTCCTGATTGAGGCTAGGTGTTTCTACACATTATTTTATCAAACGTATCAGTCATCTCCATTTTATAGATGAGGTAGCCCAAAGTACTAGGGCTGATTTGCCTGAAGATGATACCTGGAAAGGAGCCTGGCTTCTGATGCAGGGCACCTCGGTTGCAGCCCCTGTTCACCCTAGTCAGGCAACTGATACCACAGGAGCCAGTGCAGTCAGGAAACAGAGCAGAGTGTGAGGGTCACTGAGAGCCAGCCAACTTGGGTGTGGCTGGAGCTGCCTGTGGACAGGAGCAGGTGGGGGGTGGGGGCTGCCTCTGGAGAAGGAGGGGCTAAAGCCCAGAAGGGAGTGGCCAGGACAAGAGGAAATGAGAGCTGGAATTAATGAGGAGGGTCAGGGCTGGTAAGGCCAGACAGAGTGCATATGGGGAGAAGGGACTGGTTGGAAGTTAGGGGTTGGCTTCTTATACGTTTATTCATTCATTCAACATGTGTTAAGTATGAACTGTAGAGGAGAAGAAAATAATTTCTCTTCTATCCTCTATGAGTTCTTAACCCTTATAACAAAAGACCAATTGACAAGAGAAAAGAAAAACAAATAAACATGTATACCTCATGCGTACATGGGAGGTAATTAATCTCAGAGGTAGCTTAGAATTCAGGCTTAAATACCATTGTCAACAGGAAGAAAGTAAGGGTGTAGGGTGGTGAGGGAGGGGGAGGTATCCAGAAAAAATAGGGTAAACAAGATTACAGCTTGTTATGATGACTCCATTAATAAGAATTTTTCATGATTTTTGTCATCCTTCCTGGTAGAGAGAAAGAAACATCCTTACAAATGGAGATTTTCTTTATAAATGTAAATTCCTCTCACAAAAGGGTAACTTACTATGTTTTCAGAGCTTCTCCTATGTCTGCTGTTTCTCAAAATAACCAGCTCAAAATAATCTTTATGCCTAAAGGCATATTCTGTCTGGTCTCCTGCACTGCTGCATCGCAGACACAATACCAGTCTCTGGAAGTACAAAATGATTGAGATGCAACGTGTGCTCTCCCGGGACTTAGGGTCTAAAGAAGAAGCAGCACATGTAGATGCAGAAGTTGTGGGAAATATTTATGAATTTGGGGGTAGCAGGGGCAAGGGGTGCTTAGTTCAATGGGAGTCGGAGGGAGGTAGAGGTCAGCCTGGGTGGTGGTGCAGAAATGGCACTTTGAAGAGTCCTTCCCTGAGCTGAGTTTTGAGAGACTGATTGGTGTTGGCTGAGAGCTTGAGAATGCAGGAGAAAAGCCCAGGCAGCGGGAACAGCATAAGTGGGGTAGAGAAGCATGAGGGCTGGTTGTGGCGCATGGGTGAGAGGTAGGGGGGTGGAGCCGTCCACTTCTGCTTCATGGGGCTGCAGAGGATGTGCACAGAGACCAGGCAGGAAAGGCTGATGGAGGCCAAGTTATATACAGTCCTGCCTGCTGGGCCAAGGGTCACGGACTTCACTGCATATAATGGGTTGGCAAACTCCATTTGCATAAAAGGAGGGTCCATGTTAATATTTGAGGCTTTGAACTCTGCCAATGTACACACAAACAGTGTGTTAAAAAAATGGGTGTGGCTGTTAAAACTTTATCCAGAAAAACAACCTGCAGGCTGGCTTCAGCTCCCACCCCTGCTGCAGTTTGCCTGCTTCTGCTATAGACAGCGGGCAGCCATGTAGTAGTGTTTCAGCAGAAAAGAATATTCTCTTTATGAGGCTATAATGTGCCAGATAGATTGAAACAGGAGACTTGTTGGGAGCCAGATGAAGCAGCTCAAGTGTGAATTTACAAGTCTGAGTGAAAAGAAAGCAATCGGAAATGAAAAAGATGCAAACCCACTTTGTCCAAAGAGAAAAGGGACCTGTCAGCTAAACAAACAGAGAAAGAAACAGAAGAGTTAAACGTGGAACAAACCCAGATCTGAGCCTAGGTGAGCAGTAGGAAAGCAGTGACTTTGTGAGTTAATTTTAGGCAGTGCCCTGATGGTCTGCAATAGAAATGTAGATAAAGATATTCATCAGGAACAGTAAAAAACAAATCAGAAAAATTGCTTACATGTCACTGGCAAAAGCAGAGATTCTTTTTAGAAGCAAATTTACCTGCAGGTGGAGGGGAAGGGATTGGGGATGCTGGGCAGGAGAGAGGCTATATCTTCCAAATAAGCTCTTTGCTAACTTGAAGGGAAATGGATACATCTGGAAAATTCAAAACTGTTTGTATAAGCGAAGAGAAGTGCTGCTGTTCAAGCCTGGCTTCTCAAACCCCAGGTGTTACAGAAGATAATGTTACTAAAATGTTTGGGACTTAGGGAGAGAGACTGTATAAACACGTAGTTTTACTATAGCTCATAAAAGATGATTGTGTGGAAACCTTAGAAAAATTGAAACTCTGCACAGTATAAATGAATGGCTTCACTTTCATTTTACCACCATGTCTCGCTTGGGGCTTGAAAATGTGATTAGAAATAGGTATCTAGAGGCCAGAGCAAGGTACTAGGATTTAGCAAGTCATCTCCATTTGTCTATTGTGTTCTGCTGACCCTGGGGTGTGGGTAAAATAGAGGGTGTGTGTACAAACATATAGGCGTGCCTTTCATGGGTGCTCTGGACCAGGTATGGAAAGAAATTATTACAGAATAATCAATAGAGGATAATGAGTTTTTGGTGCAGGTAGCCAAGATTATGCAAAAATTCTAGGGGAACTTGACCTCAAAGCATTTCTTCAGCATTTTTCATTTTCTCAAGTAAAACAAAAACTGAAATGGACTTGTTTTTAACAACAACATTATGTTTTTATTTGCCCACCAGGGGAGAGAATGGCAGTGTCTTTGAAAAGCCAGCTGTTGTGTGCAGCCATGGGGTTTACTCTCTGGAGCATGGGGTTGAGAGAACTTGTGTGAGCCCAGAATATAAGAAAATCTGGCAGGGTGGTGCTGTGGCTCAAGGAGTAGGGTGCCGGCCCCATATACCAGAGGTGGTGGGTTCAAACCTGGCCCCAGCCAAAAACTGCAACAACAACCACAAAAAATCTAGCAGAAAGAAAGGGAGGAGAATGGTAGTAAACTTTTTATTCCCTGGTATTCTACAGAATTTCTTCCTGGTATTTTATCCCTCTTCTATGGTTTCTTCTTCCATAAGATTCAGCCCACCAACGTACATTGGAGACCAGAACATTGGGGTGGGGTGGGGTGAGCAGGGTGGATGGCGGGGGAGATGAAGGAATGACTATAGTGGACCACTTGGAAAGCCTTCCTCACCTCAGGGGAAGAGTCCTCTGAGGCTGTAGCAAGGAAAGAACCAAGGCCTGAGAATTAGGTGGTCAGGGGTTCAAATCCGCAGTGTGCCACTTGCCAGAGGCCAGGCCTCGGGCTGTTTGCTTAATCTCCTAGAACTTCCTTTCCTCATC
This sequence comes from Galagoides demidoff, assembly GCA_963574575.1. Classification (NCBI taxonomy): domain Eukaryota; kingdom Metazoa; phylum Chordata; class Mammalia; order Primates; family Galagidae; genus Galagoides; species Galagoides demidoff. The sequence goes on from CAUYQV010067599.1 coordinate 47,405, forward strand.
ATAGAATGAAGTTGCAAAGGTCTCCAACTTTTAAAAGACTTTGTAAACCACCAAGCCCAGAGCCTGCCCATACAAATTTTTTTACTATCCAGTACTAAGAACATTGTCAAGTCTTATTGCCAACAAGAACCAGGGAGTTCTGACCTTCATGCCAAGTTCAGCCCTGGTTGTTACTGTGTGGTCTCAGAATGGCTCAGAGGCATCTGGGGCCACATTGCTGAAACCTTGTAGCTCACTGTGCTGACAGACTCTGTGCTGTGTTCTGGGTGTGCTGGGGCACAGGGGAGGGAACGGGTCACTTGGTATGCAGCATGAGCACAAGTCACTGGTAGCATGAGGCAGAGAGCAAGGCGGGCCCCAGAGATGGCAGGTGGCCAGGCTGAGGTAATATGGTGAAGAGAACATTCTTTGATTTTGGAGGTCTGGCACCTGCTGGCTGTGCAATCATGAGCAAATCACATAACCTTTTTGAGCTCGAGTCCTTGTCATCTGCAGGATGATGAAAATGGTGATTATGAGGTCACTTGGAAGAGTAAATGAAATACCATATGAAAAAACATGTAGCAAAGTGCTGATCTGGGTGTGATGATTGTGATTAGCAGATTTGAGTCCATAAGTTAATTTTCCCTGCTACCCTTCATTTAGCAAACCCTGCAGATGGAGCCCTGTGATGGGAAGAAAACAGCTACGTGTTCCAGGAGAGCAGGACGGGAGTCCTAGCTTCACACATTGAAGTCTGCCACGAGGCTCAGCACACGGGGGCTGTACTGCCACCATCAGCACACAAGAAAGGTTGTGTTTAGTGGACTGGTGAGAGACAGTGCCACATCCCAGTGGGACAGAAACCAAGAGGCCTGCCCTGATCCCTCCGGTGTGTCCTCTGATCCGCTATCTGCCAAGCAGTAGGTAAAAGAACAGGTGAAAGGGAGCTGTGGTATTTAGTACCTGGAAACCACCTTGTCAATGTCACTAGGGTTGGTGGTTAAGCCTGCCATCCACCACAGTGCTGTCTGGCAGCCTTTGGCCTTTCCCCTACAGCTAATTTCTTCAGTTTTGTCCTTTGCCCCATAAGGCCCAGGGGAAGTAAGAGTAAGGGGGCAACAACCCAAGGTCTTTGGAAGAAAATGTGAGCTCCTGAGGAGAAAGATAAAAAGAAACCTGGAAAGAGACATCAGGCATCTTCCTGGAGGGTGAAGGGCTTCCCTGGGCCTTTGGTCTGCCACGTGGTTTGTGGCCAAATTGTTTAAGGAGCATGACTCTTGGAAGGGGTGACCTGGGCTTATGAGACAGTATGTGTGTGGGTGAAGGCGTTCGGTAAATGGTCAGACCCAGGATGCCAGGGCTATATATATCGTCAGGTGCATCAACTCAGTGGCTCAGTTTCCATGGAGGACCTTAGTCATTTGACTGGAGACATATTACCTACTTCCCTGACTCTACCTCACCCACGGCATTAAGCCCCCTTGTCTCATACCAGATGGGACCCCATACTCCCCTCTCATAATATTGAACACCCTTGTAAATCTCTCATCTTAGCTAGACCTTGTGCACCACAGGAATCCGGTCAGTCTGGCCTTGTGGCAAAATCCCCCACATGCAACATCGTCCCTAACCCTCAGAGAGCCCCAGTCTGAGGGGAGACACAGTCGGTGGGAAGATAGGACCCTGTCTTCAAAGAGACCCAGTCTGAGTCAGGAGAAGAAACCTGGACTTCAGAATTTCTTATTTTGTGAAGGGAGTCAGCTGCAAACTTCCATTCTAGAGACCAAGAACTAGAAAACTAGTGCAAACTACCATTCTAGAAACCCTACAGAAGGGACTTGTTGATGTCACAAGTCTTGATTTGTGCATTGTGGGATCATTAAGGTTGCTGAGAGCCACATGAAGCAAACACAGGGTGCAGTCTCTGCTCTTAGGGAGCCCATGCCAAGGCCTGACGCCATCAGCCTAAGCAGCTCACAGATGTTCTACACACAGGCTGGTCATTTTGCATGGCCACTTTGCAATATGAGCTTGGGGGTATTGCCAAGCATGTCTAATTCTCTAATCTATTTATCATGCTCAAGTTGTAAAAAATAAACCAAGGGCTAAAGGTCAGATGGCTAGTGCCCAGCTGGTTCTGGGAGGTATCAGGTGTGGAAAAGAAATCTTGGTCCCTTAATGTGACGAGGGAAGTGGAGCCCGCATGGCTGGGGTACAGGTCAGGGACTTGGAGCTGAGAGAGGACAGACCTGCTCCTGCAGACTGCTAGAATGTCATGGGCTAGAGCAATCTGGCAGCTGAGTGAAGGCCGTCCTAGAGAAAGGCATGGGGAAGGGGGGAGGAGAGCCCACAGCCAGACATCTGGGGTCTTGCTGTCATGTAAATCTAGCACACATAGGGATGCCTCTAACCGGGCATTAAATAGCACAGCATCCTGCCTCTCCCTGGCACCTAGCTCCTTCCCCTTGGCAGAGGTAGGGAAAGGGATGACTCAGGCTTACAGGGAAGAGCAGGGGCAGTGGGGATGAACGATTTGGGTGTTAGGTCTGCCTAGACTTCCTGGAGCAGCCTGGAGCACGTCTGTAGTTCCTGGCTTAATGACCAGGATGAACCAAGTCCTCATTCGGTCAGATGCTCCCTTCCTTCTTCCCACAGAGAAGAAACCTCAGAAGGGTCCAGACCCTGCGCAGCTGGAGTTCACCTTGGGGCTGTGGTGGGCCTCAGTATTTTTTGTGGCTGCCTCTCCCCCCTGCAGCAGGGTGCCTGATAAACATTCAAGGGATTCATAGGAGACCGGAGGAGGGGTCTCCTTAGAAACTCTTCTAACTGGGGATGGACATTTCTCTTTGGAAGGGAAACTGACCTAGAGAGAGATGCAAAGAATTGAGCCGTATTTCTTGAAGCACTTCTCTGCACAGAGAGGTATAATCAGGGGCTTATTTTCTTGCTTTGCCATTTGGTCCTGTTATCACCAAACATGTTCTATCTTCCACATTCTCTGTGATCTGAAAGATCAGGTGCACTGGGAGGGCTCTTGTTGGCTGCTGAAGGAACCCTCTCAGGAAGGCAAATGCTGTGGAGTTGCTTAAGGACTAAAGTTCTCAAGCTGGAGATAAGCTTCCGTGGGGGATCCTGTGAAGGGGGTAGAGCAGACCTTGGGGAATGCTTTCCTGAGCCCCTCACACTCAAAGGACAATAGGATCCAAGCCCTTCTTCCCCGCTACAATATCAGGGATTAGTGGAGAGATCCGAGAAACTGCTGGAAGTTATGGGGTTTTTATCACAGTTCTTGAACCAATTCTGTAAGGACAAATGATTTTAGGACTTCTTGACCTTTGAAATGATCTGGACCAAACCCTTCACCTTGTATAGGAAATGTCACTGGCGTGGTCCGTAGGTTGGGCTCCTAGGAGCAGGCTGTGGTAGAGGTTAGCAGGCAGAGGCTTACCAGTTGTCTTCTTGGGATCAATGCCCAAGGAAGGGAAAGGGTGGAAACAGGGCTGGGTGGCAATGAAGTTTCAGTGGGACCCTGTAGGAAGCTATGAAGCTGGGATTGGTCTGCCTCACTCTGCCACTGGATGTGGGCTGCTCTGAGAGGGGTGTGACCTTGGGTCAGGCTTACTCTTCAGCAGAGGCAATCCTCAAGGCACTGGCTGGTGGGAGAAGAATCCCTCCTTCCTGAAGGAGCCCTGGGGCTTATCACAGAACTACCACGTTGTTAAGAAAGGCAGCACCTGCCTGGCTAGTATAACTTATGTGGGTGGGGTGGGAATGAAATCTGATCTCATATATGTGTGCACCTTGAAATAGAAAGCAATGTAGAAGTGTGAGGCGGGCTGAACGTCTGCAGCTGGCCTGCAGTGTGCGGTCCTGGGGGTACTGACAAAAACAGGAAGTGGGAGGAGCAACATTTGCCCCTGTGAATGTCTCCAGGGACCGCGGGAGGGAGCCATGATTCTCCCAGCCCAGCACTGTCTCTTGGAGAACACCTGTCACTTGGTATGAAGGTCTCTAAGCCAGCAGAGCCTGCACCCTGAGAAAGGAGGAACACATTTTGGGACAGGGTCCCTGGGCGTGCTGGGGAGAGTACCGTCACCCATCTCCTCTTCCGTTTCCCATAGCCCTGTATCTGGCAGTGGCAGAGACAGGCCTGTAGCTTTGGAGTAAGGTTCTAAAATATTTGCCAGAGTACTCTTCCAATCACTTGATCAGTGAGGGAAAGTGGAAAAACCAGAGGCTTTACACTCGGGCATGTCATTGTTTTTAATCATGCACCAACACTCACTGGCAATTGGCCTAGACAAATTCTCTCAACTTCAGTTTCCTTGTTGGAAAAATGAGCAGTGACAGGATTAAATGACCTAACTGTGCCTGGCATATGGAAAACTCTAGATCCCTTCCCTTCCTCTTTGTTTCTGTTCTTTTGGAAATAGCAGGGACAACTGCCTGAGAAGCAGGGCTGGAGAGTCCACTCCCCTCCTCCCTCTCCCTGAGGAGAAGGACACCCTGCCGTCCTCCCATTGTGTCAGAGGCCTGGAGGAGCCTCCTCTGTCTCCCAAAGTTTCTAGCCCATTGCTGCGCACCTAACAGCAGTTGAAGGCTCAGCAGTTGTGTGTAGTGGTGTAGGGAGGGAGCTCTGAGGGAAAATGGTGTTCTGTGAGGGGGCTGGAGAGAAAGGGGTGTGCTTCAAGATTGGCCATGCCACTGGGGAAGGCTCTGAGGCCGCAGCTGTGCTGTGTGAAATGAATGATTCACTCAAGAGGAAATATGATTTCTCTCTGGTCCCTGGAGCTAGTCAGGTAAGGGCTGGTTGATTGAAACCTTGAGAGATTAAGTAAACACAGAGGAGCTTCAAGATTGAATCTGTGTCTCCTTCCCCAAGGATTGCTGTGCCTTCCTGGAACTCCCAACCCCTGTAGCCCCTGGAGCATTGACACTGGGTCAAAGGCACGTTCTCCCCAGCCTGGGCCACTGGGCAGGAGTAGAGTGGGGTGGGAGCCCAGGCTCAACAAGGACAGTTAAAGAAGAACTCCATTTCTGTTAATGGATTTCAAAACTGCCAGAAGCCCCAGCAACCCAGGCTTTAAGCAGGACCTAAAATGTGGACATTAAAAAGGACTGGTGGCTTGGGGCCAGACAGGAATTTGAAATTAAACACCGATGGGGGAAAGTTATTATTCTGGTGCTGGGGGAGTTTCAGGCCACACAGGGCAGAGGCAGGGAGACGGCATGGGGGCAATCTAGTCATGATTTCTACCTCTTACCAGAGGAACAGAGCTTCCAGGTGACTGACAGCCCAGTCCCAACCGACCTCATCTCCTGGGGAGGATTCCTGGTCCTGATGCAGAGGTATTGACACTGAGGGTGTGTATGTAGGTACAGAGAGAGGTGGGCATGTCCAGCCATGAAGGTGACCCAAACACAGGCTAGCTAAGGAGAGGGTAATAGCCACAACCTCATAAGCATATAAAAAAGATAGGAACAAGTCCTAAAAAATTATTTTAAAGAGAAAAAAAGTAGATCAAATAATAAAAACACTACCCCAGCCAAATGTCTAATTTTTAGCATTACGAGCAAGCGTGTGATTGGCGGTATGGGCAAGGTTACACTCATTTTTGGTGAATATGAAACTCTGCCAGCCGGTCTGAGACATACAGACTAGGGATGTTTCAGCACTGGTAACATCTTAAAGATGCCGTCTGGAGTGCGGCTCCCTCAGCAAGGCCTGGAAGGGCAGCTTCCCCAGTGGGAGAGTCTCTCCGCCTCTTGAGTCCGAGCTCCCCAGCAACTGCTTCCACCTCAGCGTGTGTGAATTTCTTGCTCCCTTGATAGTTGTTTTCCTGTCTGGTTCCCTCCCTCCTCAGTAAGTTGCTTGAGTGCAGGGATCAGAGCTTAACTAGCTCCTTCTCTCATAGACCGTCTGACAGAGTCCACTGAAGTGAACGTGAAGAGTTTCCTCGGTAGAAAATGAATATACCCAGCTTGTGTGCGTGCATATGTGTGTATGCATACACAGTATACCAAGAGTGTGTACACAGGCCTCTAGAAGGCCCACAGAGGGTGCTGCCAGTGCCTCTCTTGGCCACCTTCCATGGTGGGAGTTGGGTAGCAGGCAGCAACTCATAGTGGTCCCCAGGTCAAAGGGAGGTTGACCCGGAGGGGGTCAATGAAAGACTGATAGAGGGGCACAGAAGTCTGAAATTTTGCTCAGCAACTTGTGCTCCTGAGCCCCCCATGGGCTCAGGTTGAGGTCTCTACCTGAGACTATATCCTGCCTAGCAATTTGTCCACTGCCTGATCCCACATCCCCCATTTCTCTCCTGAGAGCATAAAACTCCCCCCACCCCTGACCCCCAAACAAATCACTTGAATAAGAACACTCATCTCAGGCCCTGCTTCTCAGGAACTGATGTGAGAGACACACTATCAGATACATGAGTGTCATGAAAGCTGACACCATGTCGCAGTCTTCAGATACAGATCTGAGTCCAAGTGGGTTATTAGAAAGAGATCCCAGGAAGCACCATGAGGGGGTCGGGGAGCGAGGCAGCCGGCAAGGAGCACACTGATGAGGAACTGCCCAACTGTAAGTCTCAGGGACATTTCAGTCTTGGTAAAGTCCTTAAAAATGATGCTTCAGTACCATCTGCAATTCTGCTTATCAAGAGAGGCAAGAAACTGTGGTGTTTATCTACCAACTCCTGTCCACTTTGGGTGGAGGATCACTTCTGGGACATTAATGCCTAAGTTTCCCCACCTGCCAGACGACAGCAATGAGAAAATGCCCTAGGGAAGAGGAATGCAGGAAGCCATGCGTGGCCAGGAGAACTGTATACAGGTGAATTCTTGGGTAGGAAAGAGAATAAAGCTGGGGTCACTAAGAGCACAGTGAAATCAAAACTAAACTACAAAGTACTGGTTACACTGCCCGGTGGACATCTTCAGGAACATTATACCTTATGTGGTCCCAAAGTGAACTTATAACTTTCCTTTTCATCGCCCAACCCTCAGAACAGTTTTTATTTCATCCTCCTTGCTGGTGGTTTAAACAACCATGCAACCATTGACCAAAGTCAGATACCTGAGCATTGGTCTAACTCCCTGACGATCCTTCTTCCCCTGTGTTATTCCTGATTCCTCTGGCAATAAGAAGTACTTTGTTCAACCCTTCATCTATGGGCATGTGTGGGAAGCTATACCTTCTTCCATGCCTGGTTCCAGCTTCACCTGGGCCGTCTCTAATACTTATGGTCATTTTATTCTGTTTCTAGGAAGGTATCTACTCTATCCTGTGAAGCCTGACTGACTCCATCTTGTACATGGTTTAAAACTTTGCAGCCCCCACTGCCCTTCCCCTCACATATTGTTATAGGCCCCTGAGCACATACACCCTGCAGGAACAGAAAGATAAGTTTAAAGTTGCAAAACCTTGAAAACTCCCAGTCTGGTGCAACACCTGCTCTTCTTAAAAGCCCTTTTGTGCCCACTTACCCTCCCACCCCCAACTATATCTTGTAAGTTTTTGCTTCTGTAACCACTTTAGTCTCCAACTGAAAGCACAAGTTAAAAACCCTACTTTCTTGCTTCTCTGGGTTCAGAGATTTCTTTGAGTATGAACCCCTAAATCTCAATTGAACTCAGTGCGCTGGTATAATTCTCTGTAATTCCACTCACATTTGGGTATAACAATCCTTGACAACACAGATCTTCTCCAGTAAAACAGCCTGCTCTTATAACTGACCTGCCAGGTCCCTCGTTGAAGGGAAAGAAAGTGACCAAACCCTATCTTTCAGTCTGACTTCTTCAGTCTCCATCAGACAAATCATTTCTTGGAGAAACCCTCACCCTAAAGCTGTTGAGGTTTTTTGTTTGGTACACCAATGCTTGTCTTCTTTCTGAGGCTCTCTGGGAGAAATTTCTCTATTTCCAGAGCCAACACTTGCTGTGTCCTTCCTAAGCAGCTGGAGCAATTTTATCTTATGAGCTTAGCGAATCAAGTGATGGATTGAGGCTCTTGTTTTGTACTGACTGTTAGAATGTCAACAGCCAAATTCATGGCCCATCTCTGGCAAGTGTAAGGACCTAAATATCCCAATGTGAATTTCTCCTTTTTTTTTTTTTTTTAGTGTTTTGTTACCTGTTCTCTTTCTGTTGTTAAGCAGATGGGACAATTTTATTGTGTATATTAAGGTATACAACATGATTTTATGGGTTTCATATAGATAGTAAAAAGGTTAGTAGAGTGAAGCAAATTGACATATCCATCATCTCACATAGTTCCTCTTTTTTTTTTATTTTTGTAGAAAAAGCAGCTAAAATTTCAGTTAGCATGAGTCTCAAATACGGTGCAACTTTATTACCTATAAACCTCATATTGTGCATGAAATCTCTAGATTTGTTCATCCTACATATTTGCCACTTTGTATCCTCTGACCTACATCTCCCTATTTCTGCCCCACCCCACCCACCTGCCCCCTGTAATCACTGTTTTGTTCTCTATCTCTGTATATCTACTCTTCAAAAAATTTCCACATGTAAGCGATATCATGCATATTACTGGCTTATTTCCATAATGTCCCCCAGGTTCACCCACGTTGCGGCAAATAGCAAGACATCATTCTTTTTTGAGGACTGAATAATAGTCCTCTGTGTCATAGTTTCTCTGTCTGTTTATTGGAAGACAACTAGCTTGTTTCTATATCTTGGCTATTGTGAATAATGCTGCAGTGGACATGGGAGGGCAGATATGTTTACGAGGTGGTGATTTCATTTCCTTTGGCTATATCCCCCAAAGAGGGATTATGGTAACATGGTAGTTCAATGTTTAATTTCTTCAGTAACTTCCATGCTGTTTTCCATAATAGCTGTAGCAATCTACATTCCTACCAACAGTATATAAGATTTGTCTTTTTTTCACATCCTTGCCAACATTTATCTTTTGATTTTTTGATAGTAGTCATCCTAACAGGTGTGAGGTGGTATCTCACGGTGATTTTGATTTGCATTTCCTTGAAGATTAATGATGTTGAGCACTTTTTCATGTAACCATTGGGCATGTTTATGTGTTTGGAGAAATGTCTATTCAGGTCAGGTCTCTTGACTTTTTAAAAAAAAAAATCAGGTTGTGGCTCGGCGCCTGTGGCTCAATTGGCTAAGGTGCCAGCCACATACACCTAAAGTGGCGGGTTCGAATCCCCAGCCCGGGCCCACCAAACAACAATGAAGGCTGCAACCAAAAAATGGCCGGGCGTTGTGGTGGGTGCCTGTGGTCCCAGCTACTTGGGAGGCAGAGGCAGGAGACTCGCTTGAGCCCAGGAGTTGGAGGCTGCGAGCTGTGATGCCATGGCACTCTACCAAGGGGGATAGCTTGAGGCTCCGTCTCAAAAAAAAAAAAAAGTTATATAATGACACCACTGGAGTGGGCCCTAATCCAAAATGAGTGGTGTCACTATGACAGCGGTTCTCAACCTGTGGGTCACGACTAACAGGAATTGTATTAAAGGGCCGCGGCATTAGGAAGGTTGAGAACCACTGGTCTATGAGGAGAGATTAGGACACACATGTGCACAGAGAGGAGCCCACGTGTAGATGTCAAAGAGAAGCTTCAGACAAACCTGCCCTTCTGGACACCTCGATCCTGGATTTTCAGCCTCCAGAATTGTGAATCTTGGTTACAGCAAGCGTAGCTAGCTACTGCAGTCAGTGACCACTGACCCAGTGTTCAGCATGCCAGGCCATGTGCAGCCCTTTCCAAATTAGATATCACCCACAACAACCCGCAACCATCACATGCATACTTTGTCTTATGTAAAACTTGGAGCACCTCAGGGAAGGGGTACTGCTATGTGCCCTATTTAACAGATTAAGGAACTATCCCAAGATCATTCAGCTAGATGGTGAATGAGATGCACCCACCTCCCAGCCCTGTCCTTTTAACTACTGCTAAGCTGCCAGAATCCTAAATCCTGTCCCCATCTGCTTCTCCCTCACTACTCAGCAACTCGGAGGAGACTGTCTGAGACCACTGTGACTGCCTTCTCAGCCTCAGGCTCCCAGAAGACACTTAAGGGGAACTCTGGCTTTCTATTGTGTATAGCTTTAGAAATTTTTATGCTTTTTAACAGGCACTGTGTTACTGCTTTGGTAAACACAAAAACATATTATTAAGGAGCGAAAGCTAACATAGTTAGAAGATTCTATTGCAATAAATGATTGAAAGGAATAAATTTGGAAAGACTGCTAAGAATAAAAAAAGGGAAAAACACACACACACACAAGCTGCCCTTGCCAATGTCCCATCAGCCAAGATGAGATAAGAGACACATGGAGCAAAAATGAGGTAGCCAAGGCCAGTAATCCCAGCCAGGCCATCTCCAGAAAATATCTATTTTTAAAAGCACGTTCCATTTCATCACATTTCAGAAAAACAAAGAAGAGACCTTGAGGGGCAGACAAGCAGGCTCCAGAGCGACAAGCAGCATGTGTGCTTGGGCAGCAGCGGCTGACTACAGCCAGCCAGTGATTCTCATCTGAAAAATTCAGACCTCCAGTGGTAGACGGGGTTCCAACACCCAGCCACCATCAGCATGCAGCCCAACAAAGCGCCAATTTTCATATTTCCTAGCGCCTGCTGAGCTCCCCACTTCTTAGTTTAAATGGAAACTGTCAGACAGGATTTTGTGCAAACATGAGTTTTTCCTCGGGGGCAAACATTCTAAGTCTACAACTTGTTCTTTCATTTTCCAAGAGCTTTTTGTCAGTGGAGACTACATCAAAGATGAGAGAGGCCAGCGGGCAACACCAGAGAACAGAGCAAATGCAAAATGCAAGAAGAGCAGAATGAATTACTAGGCAGCAAAATGCAGCAGGAGCCTATTTGTTCAGCCCCTTCTGGGGTATGACCTCGGTGGGGGTACTCCTGGGGAGAGACAGCTCTGCTCCCCCTTTCTCCCACAGTTCCTGCCTGGATGTCCCAGTCTATGCTAGCACGCCTTGCCTTTGGTGACCTGCAAGGAAGGTTTTGAAGAGGAAAATGGTATGAAGAGTGTGCAAAAAACCACAAAGACAGAGGACAAAAGAATTCCCCTGTGAGTATGATTAAGTAAGAAGGGAGTTAAAAGTATTACTAATATTCACCAGGCAGAGTTATTGAACATAGTTTTAGATAATGATACTGATTATTCTGGGTTTATTTTAAAGGGCCAGCCACTTTTTCATTCCAAGACCCTTCTCTGGAGCTATTGAGCCACTTAAGATAGTCTCAAAAGACAGATAAGGGCTGGGCTCATGCCTACAATCCTAGCACTCTGGGAGGCCAAGATGGGAAGATCACTCAAACATAAGAATTCAAGACCAGCCTGAGCAAAAGTCAGACCCTGTCTCTACAAAAAACAGAAAAATTACCTCCACGTTGTGACACATGCTTGTAGTCCAGCTACTCGGGAAGCTAAGGCAGGAGGATCACTTGAGCCCAGGAGTTTGAAGTAGCAGTGAGCTATGATGACATCACTGCACTCTAGCCCGGTAGCCCGGGTAGCAGAGGGCAAGGCTGTATGAAAGAAAAACAGGGAAGAAAGAAAGAAAAGAGAAAGAAAAAAGAACACAGGAAGGTACCCAAATCTTCTTCAGACAAACATCACATGCCGAGCAAATGGAATTCTGAAGTAAGGGCATCTATGAGGACTATCCCAACCCCTGTCAATAAATACATCTTCCTCTCAAGATTCCTGCATTAAACCTAATTAAACCAACTCAACTAATATTTTTTAAGTTCCTTGGAGGCATGTGGTCTTTTGCAATGTGTGGTGTATTTGGGGTGCTCAAGAGTGTGTGTGTGTGCCGGTTGGAGAGGGAATAATGAAGAGACCGCCCTCAAGACAACTAAGGAAGAACTGACAAAATTGAAACATTCCGATCTCCAAAAGTCTCAGTTCCTCTATTTGTACTTAAAAGGGACCACGAAGAGGGCCATGAAGAGGGCCCGAAGCCACAGGTAACCTCCCAGAACTAGGCCAAGCAGAAGAACCAAGGAAGTCTCTTGACACGAGCTGTCAGGAAAAAAAAAAAAAAAAGTCTCAGCATCTCTGTGCCCCTTATTGTCAGGGAAATGGAGGTCTTTTCTGGGTCCCCTGGGTCCAGCCCAGTCCAGAAGCCCTGTGTGTCCAGCTGTCGCCCATGCTGATGGTGCACTCTGTCCACTAGCTCACCACAAACGCCACTTGTTTTCCATGAGTGCCCAAAACAGTGGCTGAACCAGTCAGCCCAGTTGGGGACTATGGTCCTGCAGGATGGGTGTGACCTCAACAGATAATTAGCAAGGTGGTGTTAGGTTACCAGGCTCCTGCAGGTCACCTGCCAGGCTGCAAGACTGGGCAAGATTCCCCCAGAAGGCGGCAGGCAGGGTCACTTACAAGTTATTTCGTCTCTGTCCCTATCTCTACACACTAAGCATTGTACCCTCTGACACAGGGAAATGGGAGAAGAAAAAGTGGTCATGAAGAGGCAGCCAGAACTTGTCACATAAGTGACCTGGGCACATTTTGGGGTGGAAGGGGTGACAGTCATCCTAGGGAGTGTTTGGAAATGCATGGGGACAAGGTGTGGTAGACACTACTGGTCCCTGTGGGTGGGGGCCAGAGATGGTGAACATCGTAAAAGTGCCGAAGATCCAGAAGCCAGAAGTCCTCACTGAGACACTCCAGAGTGGGTCGCTCCTACCCCCGCTAACCATACCTGAATCACTGTAGTCAGCACGTGTGGGAGGCAGGGAAGAACCAAGAGTTGCAAGAAGAAAAAAATATTAAAAGTCTAGGGGAATATACTATTATCTTTAAATGCCCAAAGGGTGATAAGGAGAAAAGGGGAAACTCAGAGGCAGACTAGGGGGAGAAAAACTACAGAAAATGACTGGCAGGGTTCACCAAAAAGAGTAGCAAGAGGCTCCTCAAAGAGGTATTCCCCCTGTTCCCCCAGCCCCACAGTACTGAGGCAGGGTTGGCAGAAGCTCTTGAGCGTGAAGCTGCCAACATCCACCTGTCCTACCTCCACCTCCACACTCATCACTTCTTCCCTGTTGCCACAATCTGGCAACACCTCTCACAGCTCAAATATTTCATCCACCTCGGGTCCCTGGGGTCCCGGCTCTGCCACCTGCCCCCATGGGCAAGGTCCATAATGCCTCTGTAACTCTGCTAAATAGCTCAGGTGTCTCAAGGTAGCTCTGGCATAGTCGCTCTGAGTTACTGGAATATCAGCACAGGTCATACGCCCTGCCCAGAGCACCTCTCAAGAGCCCAGCCCAGGGCCATCTCTGAGCTCCCAGGAGTCCCCAGTTCTCGTCCCCAGCTACACTTAGTGAAGCCTGCCTCGGAGCTGGCACTGGAGAGTTTCCACGGGCTATGCTCTGCCTGTCCCTACCCTTGTCAGGGCTCCCCTTCTACCATCTAAACCTTCACCCTGGCTAAAGGGCTGCCTGCTCATCACTCACCACCCATGCCCAGATCATCCCTCCTCACCTCTGCTCCCACCATTACTACCACCTCTGTTGACATCCTAGCCGACCCTCCATGCTCAGCTCAAGTGGGACCTCTCTAAGGAGCTTTCTCAGATCCCTCTACCTGGAAATGCCCTCTCTCCTATCCCAGAGTGTGCTACCTGACGTCTAAGGCCTGGCTTCACCTATGAGACTGCAGACCTTGCGAGAGGACCCCAGTTGGCTTCATGCTCCACCCTCAGCATCATGAAATTCTCAATGATTCATGAGCAGGGAGCCCTGGGTTTTCATTTTGCACAAGCTGCACGATGCAGATGCCATCCTGCTGAGGACTTCTCAAGGACAAGGCCTTGGCTTAACTCTGCATCTCACAGCCCAGCTCACAGCAGTGCTTGTGACACAGTAGGGACCAATGACAGCAGGAGGGAGGTGTGCCTCCAAGTCCCTCTACGTGAGCAGCTGTCACCTAAGGCAGCTCATTTATATGCTGGTGAGCTTATCTTCCCCCTCTCTTCCCCCATATTACACAGAGAGAAGAGAGCAACAATCAGCTCAGATCATTCCCCAAAGCCACAGTCCCTCTGGTCCCTACTACAACATCACTTCCATAAAACATCATGATAAAAGTCCTCAGATCCTACTGAAAATGCAGCATCTCAGTGTTTCATTTCACCAAACACATCCTCCAAGGGCAGGTGGCTGTGGGCTGGTTTGCTGAAAAGCTCACTCTCTGCATAGCTTCAGTACACAGAACACCAGTTCAGGACCACGCTGGCTCTGTCACTTGCTGGCTATGTAACCTTGACAAGTCCCCTAGCAAGAAGCCCAGAATGGGACAACCCTCAGGGACAGAGCCATCCATCCCCAGATTTCCCACCCCATCCTTCCTTCAAGCCTGACCTCGTCCCACAGGTTGGCTCAGTGACAGACCTACAGTGATAACCCCTGCCTGGCCTGCACAATCCTCATTTGTGGAAGCTCAGACTTGCCTACAGTCCAAACAAGGCCTTAAGAACCAGGGTGGCAGCAATTTCCTGGGGACACCCCAGCTAATGACCTCACAGCCAATCCTGGCTCCATTTGCAGTAGCACATCTGACACGTGCCCTCAATCCCTCCCTACCCCGTGACCCATAAATAGCCTGCTGGCACCAGCACAAAGCCATAAGCCAAGCTGACTTGTGAGAAAAACACTCCCTGGCCACCCAAAACAAATGTAGTCTGCCCATCAGAAGGTATGGTTTGAGAAAAGGTAAAGACATACACAGAACACAACAGGCTCCTCTCCATATGACCTGGGAGTCAACCGAAAATTTTGGTTGACTCTAGATGTGCTCTAACCTCTAAGAGAATCCTGTTAAGAGTCACAGGATGTGGGCTCCAGCGTCTGTGGCTCAATCGGCTAAGGCGCCAGCCACGTACACCTAAGGTGGCGGGTTCGAATCCCCAGCCCGGGCCCGCCAAACAACAATGATGGCTGCAACCAAAAAATGGCTGGGCGTTGTGGTGGGCGCCTGTGGTCCCAGCTACTTGGGA
>CAUYQV010067600.1:0-11719 GCA_963574575.1 Galagoides demidoff
CTTGGCTATTAAAAAACTGACAGCTAAAATAAAACTACTAAGTGTTGAAAAACAGTTCAGAAAATCATTCAGAAGTCAGAACATGAAGATAAAGAGAAAGAAAATAAAACAAATGAGATAATTAGTGGTCGATCATGAAAGTCCAACCTCAAGTTAAAGGAAATAGAAAGAATAAAGACATTGGGGTGGGGGAAGAATAACAACCTAAGAACTTTTTAAATCATATGTACTGCCATATTAACCTGAAATTTAAAAAAATACTGCCAGGTGTTTGAGCTGAACACCTGGAAAAAGTAACATAAAATAAAAATTCTCATGGATAAAAACAATTCCAAATGGAAATATTCTCAAAAAAAAAAAAAAAAAGAAAGAAAGAAAAAGTGAGCCTCATTATGATTTCTTTCTCAGCAAGTTATTGATCTCTGTGAAAATAGAGACAAACCCAAAAAAGATATTGAATCCCGTTATCACATGAGGGCCATGAAGGGAATTCTCAGAATGGCTGCCAAGGAAAGTCTCAGGAAAAGCAATGAAGCAGGTATTGCAGAAATGAACACTGAGCCCACAAACTGGGTTTATTGAGACCAGAGGTTTGAGGACTACGAAGAGGAAAAGAAAGATTTGACATAATATTTTAAAAGGTGAATGCATTTGGAAATAAAATTTTAAGTTGTCTGATAAGTCTGATGGCACAGGTAGAAAAAAATTAACGATAGAGTCATAGAAAAATAAGCAGGTTAAACACCAAGGCAATCAAAAGTATAGGGAAAAAATATTCAAGTAAGTAAATTTCATAGAATGATTAAATTACGTTTGGAGTGAAAAATATCCTTTTAATCTATAAAAGACAAATAATCTTATTGTATTTCCAATAAAGTAATTAATTTGATATACTTTTGTAAACTATACAAAGTAAACTCAGTACATATCACCTGGTATAGCTGTTCTTGGAAGAAATATTAATTCTACCTCTGTCAAGAAGCAGAGATTGGCCTTTGGGCCTAAGAAGATAAGATTTTAGATCTCCAGGGCCTAGACATTAAGGTAACTAAGGCAGGCTCTACTCAGTCACCCTAATTTACGCTCCACCCCCCTGAAAAGAAGTGTAAGAGTATAGGTATTTTTGTGTGTATATGTGTACATGTGAATGTATTGTGAGTATGTTTCTGTGTGAATAAACAGCTATAATGAACTGTCCACAAGTCTGTATTGGGCAAGAAACAACTATTTCTGCGAATAATACATCAAAGGAAGACTTCTTTCCTCTGATTTGTACCCCAAGAAATTGCCAGATCATGAACTTAGCTATAAAGTACAGAACCTACATTTTTTCCAAGATAACAAGAGTTATGGCAAAGAGTATTAGTCTGCTAATGCTACTAGTACAGCAGTAGGCTAAGGAATTACTTATTTTGACAGTGACACATGTATTGTGGCATTTGCTTGTGTCACTATCTCAGAAAATGTTACTCTGTACGGGTCAAGAGAGACAGCAGGAAAGACAACGTTTTCTCAATGGTAGAACGAACACTTAGAAGCATTTAATTTAAACATTCAAGAGGATGTGGATTTTTAAGGATATCCCAAGCTGAGAAAGTAGAAAATATATACACAAAGGTATTTTTTATACTTTGTCATTTATTTATTTTTGCTCTGAACCCCCCCCCCAAAGAAGAGGATAAGCATTTGCAGATCTGCAAAAAATGGAATGTATTCTATATCTCACCCATACTTGGCAAGAAGTATCACCACTTTTGTCTTTATATTGATATTATGAATAAGATTTCAGTTAGCTAAAAAAAGAAAAGGTTCTTTTTCTTTTAAAGTATTTTTAAAGTTCAAACACAAATAATGGGGAAAAATTTGGGTTGAGTCTCACTTTATTGCCCTTAGTAGAGTGCTGTGGAGTCACAACTCACAGCAACCTCCAACTCCTGGGCTTAGGCAATTCTCCTGCCTCAGCCTCCCAAGTAGCTGGGACTACAAGCATCCACCACAATGCCCAGCTAAACAATGGGGAAAGGAAGGATATTCTCACTAAGAAAATAAAGGCAAACATCTCTATCATAATATGACTCAATATGGCAGTAAAACACAGAAGCAAAGAAACAACAATAAAGAGGGAGTACAAATAGTACTAGGCTATGAATCAGGAAACAAATTTTATTCCTCATCTGTGCTACCAGCCAAATAACTAAAAATGAAGCCAAAAGTAAAAAGAGCAGAAATGGAAACAGGTTATTGGGTTATATAGATATTAGAATTATCAATGACTTTTTTTTGAAAATCATGATAAATATGTTGAAGAGGATGAAAAATATCACCATTGAACAGAAATATAAATTAATCAAACAAAATGCTAGAATTTAAAATTACAAGCAACTGAAATGAATTGAACAACAGACAGTGACATGAATGCAGATTGAGTATACATTTTGGACTTGTGAATTTTACTATATGTGTATTATATATTATACCTTAACAAATATATCTTTTAATTCATTTCTTTTACTGTGTGGAAAATGAGCTGGGGAATGAGGACAGAGCTGGGCAGAGTTAAGAGTTTAAAACCCATGTAATTAGTCACCAAAAGAGAAGATGGCATGGATTAAGTGAGAGTGATGGAGAAAGTGGTACAAAGATTCTGAAATAATTTAAATTGAATTGCTACATAATTTTTAAGTTTTCAAAGTGAGTTGCTGACCATGAGAAGGGAGGTGAGACATGCCTCCTTATTCCCCTTCCCTCCTTGGAGATACTCTTTGTAACTCACTAACAGGCCTAAGGGTATGTAAAACAAAGCTTAAGACACACTTATAGGTGCTTAAGTCACACCTATAGGTGCAATTTACATAGCACATCACTTGAATCTGCATTTATGTGCAGTGGCTTGTCTCTGGCTAATAGACATCTTCCCTTGAAACATTCCAAGCCTTTAGACAAAGCTTCATTTCTTTAATCAATTACAAATCAGTCTTTAAACCTGCCTATAACCTGTAATTCCCCACTTCAATATGCCCCATCTTTTTGGAACAAACCAATGTACACTTCCAAGTATTGATTTATGGCTTTACATGTAATTCCTATCTCCTTGATGTGTGTAAAACCAAGCTGTACCCACTTGCTCAAGATTTCTTGGGACATGCCTCTCTAGGCCATGGTAACTCACATTGACTCAGAATAAACTTTTTAAAATTATTTTACAGAGTTTGGCTTCTTTTCCATTGACACTGTGAAACATCTGCTACATGAATTACTGGATACATGGGTACTAAGCTCAGAGTAAATGTCTAGACTTCCAGCATATAAACTAAGTTCTTGGCATAAAAATGAAACTAGATGAAATCACATAGAGTTTAAATGGGGAAGAGAAAAAGCCCCAGGTCTAAGACCTAAAATGCATCAACATTTAGAATTTGGATACAGATGTTGGATAATTCTTGAAAAGAAGTAGCCATTGAAGTAGGAGAAAAGCCAGGTGAATGTATTGTCAAAGAAGCCAAAAGTGGAGAATGTTTTAATAGGACAGAGTCGCCAATCATATCAAATTATACTAAGGAAGTGAATGAGATGCAGGCTGAGCTGACTGGGTGGGGTTCATTTTTGACCGTGGTGAAAGCATTTGGTTCAGTAACACATTAAATTTCTTGGTTAAAATGTTTCTTAGTAAATGTTTAAATTGTACTCATGGAAAGGTTCAACACTGCACACTGGTTTGCTGTATTATGAATTAGAAAAGTATAATTCACTGTGACATATGGCTATATATTTTATGCTGGTGTGCCTTTCTTTTCATTATAATTTATGAGAGGGATTATAAAAGTAAAACTTGAAACCTTTATCCCTGGAAAGAAAATGGAGGCATGTGCATAAAAGTGAACTGAGAATCTGGTACTTCCTGCAGTTCTTAGAAGTAGGGAAGAAGGCAAAGAAGCTATAGAAGGCGTTACCAGTATTAAGCATGTGCTTTAGCCCAGTTTTACCCAGAATGACCTGCCCTGGTCACTACACCCAGCTGAGACCACTGAATTTCTGTGACTTCTATGACCTCTGTACTGGCAAAAACAAAAACACTTCATATGTGGTCAGAACTATTACTGCCAGGTTCAGGGAGTAGGGGTGGGGAGTATTAAAAACTACAGCTGGAGACACTGACATAGAGTTGTTATCAAAAAAAGCTCCTAAAGCTTGCAGAAATGTTATCTAACTTTGTTTTGAAGGTAATTGTAATTCTGGAATTTTATCTGTAAGAAAAACTTTTTGAATTTAAACATTAACTGCAGGGGGAAGAGAAAAATGGAAGACCAGAAACATCTCCTTACTAGCCACTCACAGCACGGCAGAGGAAAGAAAAATCCAACCACCTCCAGCTGGAAGAACCCACCCAGGGACATTATGTTAGGGGCACAGTGAAGTAGTGGTGGGCTACAAAAGACAGCAAGGAGGTCTGGAACTGAAGAAAACTAGCATAGAAGGAGAATGCTTGGGAACAGGCAGAGACCAGCTGCCCAGCCCACCTGTGGAAGACTGGGACAGGAGGAGGCTCTCCTGCACTGTTTTGATTTTAAGCTAAACTGCTCATTGGAGCTTCCTTGGAAGGCATAACCGAGTGGGTGGACTTGAACAGTGTCTGGCAGCCAGGACTGAATACCAAGTGGGATGGATCTCCCCTCTGCTTGGCTGCTAGCTGGGCGCTGCCATTGTGGGAAGACCATGTGGGAAAAATAGTCTACAGGGTCCTTGTGCATGGATGATTCTGGCACACCTACTGAACTCAGGCATCTACCCTTGGAGCAAGCTGAGTGGCCCCAGGAATTGTCAGGAGGAATTGTGTGATGTGCCTCCTAAGGAATCTGGTGAGAACTTTAGCACCCCAATCCCATGGGAACTGAATGCTGACAAAGCAACTAGGCCTTGATTGCGGGCAAGTTAAGTCAGGAAGACAGACCTGATCTCTTTTCCAAATAAAGAGTGGATTCTGGCCCTAAGTTTTGACAACAAAACAACATATGTTCTCTATCTCCTAACACCATAGTTCTATCTGGTGTTCAGGAATATATTGCCATACACATAAACACACACATACATACACACACACCTCTTGATACCAAAACTGGGAAAAGAGCCCAACTAAAAGGATAGCTACAGATCAATTTCACTAATGAATATAGATGGAAAAATACTTAATAAAATCTTAGCAAATAGATTACAGCTACACCTTAAATATATACATATTTACAGCTACATATTAAATATATATATATATATATCACGATCAAGTAGGTTTCATCCCAGGGATACAAGGCTTCTTTAACATACAAGTAAAAACAAAGACCATATGATCCTCTCCATAGATATAGAAAAAGCATTCAATAAAATTCAGTATACTTTTCTAACAGGAACACTTAAGAATATAGGTACAGGAGGCACATTTCTTCAACTGACTGAAGCCATCTATGACAAACCCACATCTAATATTATACTGAATGGAGTAAAACTGAAAGCTTTTCCACTTAGAAATAGAACCAGACAAGGATGTCTTCTAGCTCCACTATTATTCAACATAGTTCTGAACGTTCTGGCCAATTTAATCAGGCAAGAGAAGGACATAAAGGGCATCCACATGGAGGCAGAGTAGGTCAAACTGTTGCACATTACTGCTGATATGATCTTATACTTAGAGAACCCCAGACACTCAACTACAAGACTCCTGGAAGTAATCAAGAAATACAGTAACATCTCAGGGTATAAAATCTATGTCCACAAATCAATAGCCTTTGTATATGCCAACAGCTGAGTTGAGAAGCTAATCAAAGACATAATTCACAAAAGTTTCAAAGAAACTACCTAGGAATATACCTAACAAAAGAGGTGAAAGACCTCTGCAAAGAAAAGTATGAAGCAGTGAGAAAAGAAATAACATAAGACATTAGCAAATGAAGAGCATACCAGGCTCTTGGATGGGAAGAATATCTTGTTAAAATGTCTATACATCCCAAAGCAATCTGCAAGTTCAGTGCAGTCCCCATTAAAATGCCAACAGCATACTTTGAAGAAATGGAAAAAGTAGTTCTTCATTTAGTATGAAACCAGAAAAAAAACAAACAAACATGTAGCCAAAGCAATTTTTCGTAATAAAAACAAAGCCAGAGGCATCACTCTACCAAACTTTAGGTTATATTACGAGTTCACAGTGATCAAAATAGCATGTTACTGGCACAAAAATAGGAACAAATATATTTGGAACTGAATAGAAAACCAAGAGATGAAATCAGTCTCTGATAGCCATCTGATCTTTGCTAAACCAAACAAAAACATACACTCAGGAAAAGAATCACTATTTAATAAATGGTGCTGGGAGAACCGGATAACCACATGTGAAAGATAGAAACTGAACATGCACCTTTCACCCCTGAAAATCATTGATTCAAGATGAAAAAAATATTTAAATCTATGGCATGAAATGATAAAATTCCTAGAAGAAAGTATGGGAAAATCTCTTGAGGCTATGGGCCTGGAGAAAGATTTTATGAAGAAAGTTTCAGTGGCAATTGCAACAACAAAAAAATAAACAAATGGGACAATTAAACTGAAAAACTTCTGCACAGGTAAGGACACAACAATCAAGCAAATAGAAAACCTTCAGAATGGGAAAAGATATTTGCATGTTACAAATCTGACAGAAGTTTGATAACTAGGATTTATGAAGAATTTGAATTAATCAATAAAAAAAGAGTGAACAATCCCATTTATCACTGGGCAAGAGACATGAACAGAACCTTCTCTGAAGAAGACAGATGAATGGCTAACAAACATATGAAAAGATTCTCATCATCACTGATCATCAGAGAAATGCAAACTAAAACCACCCTGAGATATCACGTCACCCCAGAAAGATTAGCTCACATCATAAAGTCTCCAAAGTTGCAGATGCTGACAAGGATGTAGAGAGAGGAGAACACTTTGACACTGTTGGTGGGACTGCAAACCAATAGAGCCTCTTAGAAAAGAAGTGTGCAGAATCCTCAAAGACCTCAAATTAACCCTCCCATTTGATCCCACAATTCCATTACTAGGCATCCACCCAGAAAAAAAAAATCATTTTGTCATAAGGACATTTGCACTATATTTTTTATCTCACTCAATTTATAATTGCCAAGATGTGGAAATAACCTAAATGCTCATCAACCCAGGAATGGATTAACAGACAGTGTATATGCATGTCAGGGAATACTATTCAGCTATAAAAAGATAGTGACTTTACATCTTTTGTATTAACCTGGATGGAGTTGAAACATATTCTTCTTAGTAAAGTATCACAAGAATGGAAAAGTAAATATTCAATGTACCCAATACTAATATGAAGCCAGTTGATGATCTAATTCATGACCACAAGTTGGGGGGTAGGAGAAGAAAGGAGGGGGAGACAGAAACGGGGGGTGTTGGGGTGATTCCACTTAATGGGCACAATGTAGAGGTGTATGGCACACCTTCTGGGTGTGAGACACAACTACAAGAAGAACTCTACCTAACAAATGCAAATATTATGCAGGTTATTTGTACCCTCACATTAACGTAAAATAAAAATAAATAAGTAAAAATTAAAATAAAAAAAACACACTTCACGGTATTCTTCTAATAGTCAATGCACAGTAAAACCGAGAATGTCAGAGAAACCTTCATAATCATTTAGTATATATAAAATGTATCTCTACAAGAAGGAGCCTTTTTCTTAAAATACTAGCATCTCTCTGCATAAATGAGTACTGCTCCCTTTACAATACTCATTTTGCAAGCAATTCTGTCAATAATCATGTTATTTTGATGAATTCCTCTTAGAGATCAGTCTTCTAAGAATATCGGTTTCATAACTAAACAAAATTAACCATTTCAAAAAGGAAAAAAGCAAAGAAGGCTCTATCTCACTGTGTACACGTATGTACACAGGAAGGATGGACAGGTGAACAGATATGTGAACCACTAGATGAGTTCTAGGCTCGCCTTTTCTGGCTCTACTCCTTGAAGTTGCTCTGAACATAATTGAGTTAAACTTCTTTGCCTCTGATGTTTTCTGTCTAGAGAACAATCTGTTACCCTGGGACCCGGATCAGATTCCTTCACAAATTAAAGAAGGAATACATGACCAATTATCTGATAATCATCAAGATACATAGAACACCAGGCAAGGTAATTTATCAGCGTCTCATCCTGATCTTTTAAAGAGATGTCTCAAGTTCTCCATTAAAACAACTAATTTTCTTACACATGGGTGAACATAAGGCAAATCTCTATCTCCTTTCAGAGAAAGACCTTAGAGACAAGTTGTTAAAATAAAAAATGCAATCTAACAAATAGTATATGTAGTAAAACAGGCAATAATTTTAAAGGAGAAATGAGCATCAAAACAATTATGCAAAGTAATATCCTTAAGTAAAGGGACAGTGACTGTCTTAACTAAGTACATATCAAATATATGTTCCATAAATATTTGTAGAATAATGAGACGTTAACTATAACCATATTACTATAAGAACATAGAGGAAGGATCAAGGATTATCTCTACCGGGGCTTTTGGAGAAGGGAATAGTTATATCCTTCCTGAGATTTTCTTTTAAGTCCGAATAAAAATTTTTCAATGATACAGAATCATATTTTTGTTGTAGAGAACTGTATTCACATATTATTGATAAAAATTCCCTTTTTAACCTCAATATCCTCTCTCTCATACAAAATAACCACATTTACTAATTTATCATATATCTTTCTGGTTATTAAAAAGTAGTTCGCATATATATGTGTACACAGAGCAGATAGATCCTTCTTTGCTTTCTTCCTAGATTTCTCTTACTTCACATTTCCGTCTATTGTCTGGGAGACCAGAATTCAATGAATGAAGGTGTCGGAACATTAGATAAGGGTCGGGGGAGAGGTGGGATCGGGGCCACACTAAATGGGTGGGCAATGGTAAGGAAATTAACATGTATTGTAAGTTTCGAAGTGCTTAAAACAGGGAACTGTCACGATCTATGTCCAAAGACTACTCTGGCAGCAGGGGGGAAACTGTGTCAGAACAGGGCATCAACCATTTAAAGAGGGCATAAGAACCACCGAAGGACTGGAGATGCTAAATAGAGATGACAAGAGGTTTGCTGTGAAGAGAAGATCGGCACTTCTTCAAAACAGGCTCTAAAATTTTTCCCTCCTAAAATTCTGCTGAGAATACTTTGGATCATAGTTCTTGGTCTATCACAGATTATTTATTCTTCAGATAAAGAAATGAGAGGCATCAAAAGATCTTACGCCCAACCCTGAAATCAGCAACCTAACACAATCCAATCTCTCATTTCCAGATGGACGCTTTCTGCTCTAGCCAGAGCTTCACGTCAGAACAAAACTTTACACCTCTTGTATTTACCTGGAAGGCATTGAAGAACGTTCTCCTTAGTAAAGTATCTCAAAAATGGAAAAGTAAGCAGCCCATGTACTCAATACTAATTTGAAACAAGCAGAGGGAAAAATACAGGTCTGTGCAAAGGGAAAAAAATCATTAAATTTAAGAAGAGACAGGAGGGAGAAAAAGGGGGAGAAGCTGAGTACATCCCCACCTCACAGGTACCATGTAGGGATATGTGGCACACCTTCTAAGTGCAGGACTCATATATAACCTGGACATTTCCTAATACATGTAGGAATGTAACAAATGCAAACAATGTAACCTAATAGTGCATGTCCTTATGTTAATACCAAATAAAGTGTAAAGCCATCACTCTTTCACACTAGTCCCAGTTGAATCCTAGCAGCTAAGGAGAGTCGCTCCATACCCCACAGACCCCTACACTTGACTTCATAATGAAATACAAACTCTGAGTCCCCATTCAAGGCCCCGATGTGTCTTCATTAGTGTTGCCACCATTACTGCCTTCATGTACTCTCTCTTCTAGCAAATATAGCTGCTCGCTGCACTTCTGTGTACTCTAATCCTTCTAAATAAAAAGACTAGTTTCTCACTCCACGTGGCCAAGTGCTATGTATCTTTCAACGCTCAATTCAAACCATTTCCTATCTGAATATCCAGTCAAAAAGTATTCTTCCTCTTCTAAATTCCTACGGAATTATATTACTTGGTTAGCATTTATTTCATTTTTATACTTTGTATTATGTTTATGTATGAAGTTGTTCACGCTCCCTACAAGATCTCAACAAAGCCTTTTGAATATGCCTTGTCCCTCACAGTGGCCAATACATGTTTGTTGAATAAATAACAGCTACTGCTGTAACAGAACATTAAAAGAGGATAATTCTTACCTCTGTTTCAGCTAAGTATCTAGGCTAGTGCTTCTCCAACGTGACCATGAACATGAGTCACCTGGGTATCAGGTTGAAATGCAGATTCTGATTCACGGGTATGGGATGAGGCCAGCATTTCTTAGGTGAGGATTCTGCTGGTACATGGACCACACACTGAGTGTCGATCTACGTAACAGGAGCCCACTCTCCCACATTCCAGAGTGGGACCACTGAAGTAGACAAGGTCACTTAACCTTGTGACAAGTGGGGACCACTGAAGTAGACAAGGTCACTCACTTAGTGACAAACAGGAAGCATAAAATATACCTCCAGCTTCTAGGAAAGGTTGAAATGGCCAAGAAGAGGCTTAGAATGTAGAGGAATTTTGGATAGAATGTTGCATCAGAAGAGTCCTCTTCACTCTACCACAACCCAACCTGTAGGAAATAGAAGGTGCTTTTTCATTCCTCAAGTCTAGGGAAAGTCTTGAATGGGAGTGGTATAGAGCTTGATTTCTATCTCTTGGAGTTCAATGACTAAGTAAAGAAAATCTGCAGCAGTCTGTCTGCTGAGGTGTCAATGTTCTGCAGCAAGGCTGCCTGGCTGGGCAGCCTGCATCACTTTGTTGGAAAATGAATGATGTGTTTTTCCTACAGAACAGATGGGGACCGCCTCTGAGAGAGTCCGTGTGAGGTTGTCTTAGATGTTGCCTAAGAGAACCACCAGAATGAATTTAGATCTCCCACCACAAAGATGTTAGAGCTGTTTATATGGATGAAGGAGAATTTAGGTGAAATAACTGAATCACTTTACATTTGCCCATTCACTGGAAAAGGAATGAGAGGCCACCAGCAAGGATGGGTCTCCCCAAAAACCTGACAGAGAAGGCTTCAGCCATTAACACTTGCCAAAACTCAGACATAGCTCCTAGAGCTGAACTGGAGGAGAGGAAGGAATTTAACAAATCCTTAATTGACATTTCGATTATTACATGGTAGTGAGTATAGTAATTAATGAACTGAGACTGTTTAGTAAACTATTTAAAGGACTTTTTGTTACCTGAGAATAATGTAAAAGTCAATGGCATTGGCCCCAGTTTTCATTAAGATTATGGGAAGAACAAATCCTGAAAACAAGTTTGAAAGGATGGTAGACAAAGATAGACTTGTTTTAAAGTTTCACACTATAAGGTTGTCAGTCTAGCTTATGAAAAGACACAATTATACAGTTACCTCAAAGTATGGGCATATAAAATGCACAAATGCACAACTCCCCATTGGACTCAAATTGGCAGCATCAGACTGATCCTTTAAGAATCAGATCTCAAGTGGGGAATGGGTGGAGGGAGGAGGGAGGGAGAGGGAAGGGGGGAATGGGTGGAGGGAGGAGGGAGGGAGAGGGAAGGGGGGAATGGGTGGAGGGAGGAGGGAGG
>CAUYQV010067604.1:0-36646 GCA_963574575.1 Galagoides demidoff
TGGCAGGCGCCTGTGGTCCCAACTGCTTGGGAGGCGGAGGCAGGAGACTCGCTTGAGCCCAGGAGTTGGAGGTTGCTATGAACTGTGATGCCATGGCACTCTACCCAGGGGGATAGCTTGAGGCTCCGTCTCAAAAAAAAAAAAAAATGTTGGGGGAGTATCTTGGTTTCGCTTGACTGCTTATAGTAAAATACAAAAGAGGAAGGAGAATTAAAAAGGGAATTGTGGAACTAAAAATACAGAATTTGACAATTTGGAAAATTCTCAACCAATTCATATTGCAAAAAATGAGAAAGTATTTTTTAAAAAAGTAATGGTGTGCCCGAACAACCCTTTGATCATGGGTACAATTCATGGACTTAGTCTGCGGTGTCAACAGAAGCCAGGAATAGATACAGTCTTATACCAACAAACACACATGTAGTTTAAACCAACAGGGAACAGAGGAAGCAAGACAGAATGAAGAAAGTTCATTGGGCTCAGACTATGCAGAACCCAACCCAAGGCTATTTGACTGTGAATGTGTAATATTTCTCAGAGAAAGAAAAGTATAACCTGAAAGGCAGTTCAGAGATCATCATCTCTCACCATAGGTCCTTGGGGCAAGGCTGTTTCCTTTTTGGTTCTGGGGAGGGGCTGCCTCTCTGGTTTTGATGGAGCAGGATGACCCTGCCCAGTGCCTCAGATGTGGGGCTACCGTCACAGAGCTGCAGAAGGGGCCCTGAAAGTGAACAGAAGTGAGGCTGTTCTGTAGTATCCTGGGGGTGAACCTACCTTCCCAGTGTGCCTGCAAGCCAGAGCATCAAACTAAAGAAAAATATTTTTAAGCCTAATGATCTTCTTTTTTTTTTTGAGACAGAGCCTCAAGCTTCAAGCTGTCAGCCTGGGTAGAGTGCTGTGGCATCACAACTCATAGCAACCTTCAACTCCGGGGCTTAAGTGATTCTCTTGCCTCTGCCTCTCAAGTAGCTGGGACTATAGGTGCCCGACATAACACCTGACTGTTTTTTGGTTGCAGCCATCATTGTTCTTTGGCGGGTCCAGGCTGGTTTCGAACCCACCAGCTCAGGTGTATGTGGCTGGCGCCTTAGCCGCTTGAGCCACAGGCGCTGAGCTAAGCCTAATGATCTGATGGAATTTGTTTTACTGGGTTTTGGACTTGCCTGGCACCTGTCACCTTTCCTTCTTTCCTATTTTTCCCTTTTGCAATAGGAGGTCCAGTCTATGCCTATCCCACCATGGTATTTTGGAAGCACATCATTCAGCTGGTTTATTTTCTTTATTTATTTAGACAGAGTCTCACTTTGTTACCCTCTGTAGAGTATTGTGTTATCATAGCTCACAACAACCTCAAACTCTTGAGCTCAAGTGATTCTCTTGCCTCAGGCTCCTGAGTAGTTGGGACTATAAGCTCTGGCTACAATGCCCCGCTATTTTCAGAGACAGGGTCTAGCTCTTGCTCAGGTTGGTCTCCAACCCATGAGCTCAGGCGATCTACCTGCCTTGGCCTCCTATAATGCTAGAATTATAGGTGTGAGCCACTGTGTCCTGCTCAATTCAGCTGGTTTAACAGGTTAACAGTTGGTGGAGAATTTGCCTCAGTTTGAATTGCAACTTGAGTCTCATTCATATGTGATTTAGATAATAATTAGATGAGACTTTTAACTTTAAAGTTGATACTTTAATGAGTTAAGATATGTGGACTAATGAGATGGAATCAATATATTTTCATGCAGTATGAATATGAACGGGGCGGGGGGGGCACCAACAGTGAAATGGTGTAGATGTAATTGTGTCCACCCATACTTTTTATGTTGGAGCTTTACATGACTCTCTCTGGAGACAGTGTTGTTAGGAGATAATTAAGATTAAATGAAGTATTAAGGGTGAAACTTTTATCCTGTAGGATTATAGCCTTATAAGAAAAGGAAGAAAGAAAAGGAACATTTCTCCCTCTTATGTTTTTTTTAAACACTTTCTCATTTTTTGCAGTATGATCAAGTGATGGCACAGTGAGATGGTGACCATCTATAAAGTTAAAACAAAAAAAAGCCCCTGTCATTGGCTCTGTTGGCATCTTGATCTTGGACTTAAGTGTCCAGAACTTTGAGAAAAGATATTTCTGTTGTTTAAGCCACCTGGTCTATGGCAGCATGAGCAGAGCAATGCAGGAACCCAGGCTCTGGGTCCTGCTGCTCATCACATCACATCACGGCTCCATCCCTGATGTGCCACCTTTGGCCAGGTACTTTCTCTCCCTTGCCTCAGTTTATTTGTCCTTCTCTAAATTGGGGATAACAATATTACTTATTACCTATGTTTTCTAAGGATCTAACAAGTTAATAATAAAGTGCTTATAAAGAAAGCACAAAACAGTTAGCTACTGTATTATAATAATTAATCCAAACCTACTTCATATCTAGCTGCAAACATTGTCAAGTTGGCTTCTTATCCAAAGTCACAACGGTTTTTTTCGGGGAACTCTCCATGTAAACTTGGGCATGTTGTCCCCTTATTTTTTAAGATGGGATAATCTAAAATGATATTTTAGAACATTTTCTTTAAGACATCAGTTGTTTCTGACAGATTGTAGCTACAAAAGGACAGAAAGTCTTGTTTTTCTTTGTAATCCGCACAAGCCCTTAATAAAACACTCAATACAGGTTGGCTGAAGGAAGAAAAGCTGTAAGGGAGAAATGGAGGACAGGAGAAAGGAAAAATAGAGACTATTTCATTGAATTTAAAAAATCCTGAGAAATTCAGAATCCATGAATTTAGGCTGACATTAAAGCAGATGTACATCTCGTGCAGAACACACAGTGAGGGAACAAAATGGCAAGAGCACAAGCTAAAGAAAACTACCAAATTTGCATTTTCATTAATTCAGCCTAAAATGTAACTTTGTATCACTGAATAAGTGGCTTACTTCCTAAAGGTGATGGTCAGACAAGAAATCGCTTTTCTTATGATTAGTGCAGTACTTACTATATTGTCGTCTTAGATAAACTTAGACCATGACAAAGAATTACTATCATTTCCATATTAAAAGTGAAAATACTATGTCATAACACAAAACATGGTCAAATCCATTCAAAGGGTCAAGGTGCTGAAATGTATTAAAGCAAATCTCTGCTAGAGACCCCCACTTTGTTTGCAAAATAATAAAAATAATAGCTATTTATATTACACAAAAACTTGCATTAGAATGCAATTTAATTAGATTTCAAAGCATTTAAGTATATCTAGATAACCTCTCTTGGAGAGAACACGAGTTTGTTTTCAAAATAACCATAACTGTATATGTTGTATAAAAACTTGTACTGTTGGTTACATTCTAATACTTATATTCACAGAGATTGAGAATTCAGCCCAAGAAGGTGGTCCTGAAGTTGAAGAGCCACTTCCTTTAGCCTCAGATCAGCCAAGTCCAGAGAAAGAGGCCTGGGGCATGGAGAATAATTCATCAGAATCATCTTTTGCAGATTCTTTTGTAATTTCAGGTACTTGACACACATACATACTTTAATACATGATTACTACTTCCAAAAATTAAACTGGTACACTGATGATGACATCAAGTTCTATTAATCAATGAGAGGAAATTTAGGCATTAAGGTTTTGTTTTTTTTTTTTTGAGTCAGAGTCTCACTTTGTCGCCCTCAGTAGAGTGGTGCGATGTCACAGCTCACAGCAATGTCCAGCTCTTGGGCTTAGGCGATTCTTTTGCTTCAGCCTCCCAAGTAGCTGGGACTATAGGCACCTGCTGTAACGCCCACCTGGGTATTTTTTTGTTGCAGTTTGGCCTGAACTGGGTTTGAACCTGCCACCCTCTACGGGGCCAGTGCCCTACTCACTGAGCCACAGGCACCGCCTACTGGCATTAAGGTTTATGAACATTTTTATTAAAACAATATTTTGGGGGACAATTAAAGTAATGGTCCTTTGGCTAAAATTTTTTAAAACTAATCCAGTATTAATGTGTTGTAAATATGAACACATTTGCTTCTAATTTTGCTTTTTAAGGAACCCATCCTCATTGTAATATGGTAAATATCATATTTCATGCTTCTCAAAGTACTTTCAAATACATTAACCAATTTGAGTTATCCAAAACCCTGAATAGTGCCATTACTTTTGTTCTTGTTTTGCAGACTGGGGTATCTCAGAGAGGTTTAGCCCAAATTAAGTCTGAATAGGAAGATGAACTGATGCTACATTGGAGTTGGCTTGAATTGCAATAACTTATTGATGTGAGGACTAAATACCACTAGGTCCACCTTTTTGGTAATGAAATAGCCCTAGAAGAATGAAATTAATTTAACTATTTTCCCCTTTCTGTCTTCCCCATGATAGGAGAATTTTCCTCTCTCTTCCCTCTGTTCTGTTTTCACAAGTAGTCGCTTTAAATCTGTGATATGCTAGTAAAGGTAACAAGTAGCTTTCTACAGAAAAGAAAAAAAAAGCTATGATATGTAGCATTTGTCCATATCTGGGATGTAAATATTCCCCCTTAGGGTGTTTTGAAGCCTCCAACATATGGTCACTGGACCCAAACTTGGGTAACGATGTGCAATAGTGCGTCACTGAATAGCATTTCTGCCATTAAAATACGATAGATGTGGGGCGGTGCCTGTGGCTCAAGGAGTAGGGAGCCGGCTCCATATGCCAGAGGTGGTGGGTTCAAATCCAGGCCCATCCAAAAAAACTGCAAAAAAAAAAAAAAAAGATACAATAGATGTGAATAGAGTCAAGATCAAAGATAATAGTAAAATGATTAAGATGTGATGAGTTTTGAATATTTATTGTCTTTGTTTTAATATAATTTAATTAACCATAGTTCATAAGATTTAATTTTTTTTAATGACCGTGCATAATATTTGGTTTCCAAGATTCCTGAAAATTTAGCAATTGGCTCTTGTGTGCCAGTAAAAACTAACTCTAGCACATCAATCCAAAGTTTACTATATTCCACTTAGAAAAGTAATAGAGCTGCATTGCAGGAAATTTGGAAAACGTAGAAATACACAAAGAAGTCATCCACATTCCCACAGTTTACACGTTACACTTAACTTGGGCTTCTGTCCTTCCAGGCATTTTACATACCTGAATGTGTATACATAATGGCATTTCCCTGTGTTCCCCATTAGATATTCTTCCATAGCATGGGTTTTAATGGCTGAATAATAGTTTCATCATTTTGATGCAATATAATTAGCCAATCACTGAACCTTTAGAATGCTTCCAAATTGCTATCGCTGTCATGAATAATGCCTCAGTAGCTCTCTCTGTACTTACTTATGTTGAAATTTGCTTCTTCAAAACATATTACATAATTAGAATTTCTTAGTCAAATGATTTATACAACTTTAACACATTTGATACTTACTGTCAAATTTCACTCCAGGAACTTCTACCAATTTACATGTTCTCTAGCAGTATGGGAGAATGCCTGTTTCTCTGAATTCTCTCTTACAAGAATAGGTGATATCACTATTTTCAATATTTGCCAATTTGGTTGCTATTACTAATGGTATTTTGTTATTTGAATTTCCGATTTCCATTGACAAAATTTTTGTAAGGTTATTCTGTTTGCTTGCTAATGAACAAAATATTTTTCTATTAAGGTACATAACTTCTTGCTAGTTTGTATGCATTATCTAAATATATAGGATATCAATTCTTTGTCATAAATAATACTAATTTTTTTAATTTACTTGCTTTTTAGCCTGATTGGGGTGCCTTTTTAATTTTTTTATTTTAGACTTATTTTTTACTTTTTTATGTAGACTCTATATAGATAGAGTCTAACTCTGTTGCTCTTGGTAGAGTTCCATCACAGCTCACAGCAACCTCAAATTCCTATGTCAAAGGATCCTCTTGACTCAGCCTCCTGAGTAGTTGGGACTACAGGCATTTGCCACAACTCTCAGGTAGTTTTTTCTATTTTCAGTAGAAACAGGGTCTTACTCTTGCTCAGGCTGGTCTCCAAGTCCTGAGCTCAAGGAATCCATCAGCCTCCCAGAGTGCCAGGCTTACAGGTGTGAGCCACCACTCCTTGCCTGGCCTGCCTTTTTATTTTTAATGCAATGCTTCTGAGTCTTTAATGTTCAGGGGAACTATAAGGATGAGGGAGTCTCATTGATATGCAGATTATGGTTCCATAGATATTGAGAGAGGCCTGAGAGTCCACTTTTCTCACAAGCTCAGGTGATGCTCCTTTTACTGGTCCTGGACCACATTTTAAGTGCAAGGTTTTAATGTACAGAATATCAAAGCTTTTAAACTTTAATTCTAGAGGATTTCTTTTTCATTTGAGCAGCTGCACTTTCCCAGAAATTTCTGTAGACATACCAAAATACACTATTTTAAATGTTGGGTTTTCATGTTTTAATAAACCTTCTTTATACACTGACATCTCTGTGAGTTACCAGACATTTTTTAAAATCCATACTAGAAAGAATCAAAGACACAGGTGAAGCTGGGAGATGATCTTGCTCTTAAATGAGGATTTTTCATCAAAGGTTACCAGACGAATGCATCTCATCAGCTTATCATTAATCTACTGGGAGTTTCAAAGTGAGCAAAAATCAAAAGCAAAAGTTTTAAAAGTTTTCCTATTTTTACTCTTTACATCTTTTCACGTAAAGATGCATCTTGTGAAAAAAATCTGGCTCTTTATAATGGCTTCAGGGACAGAAACATTTTGGTTTTTTCCTGTTAGCTTTCCTTCCCTCCAATCTATCTCCCTTCTTCTCTTCCTGTATAACTTCGTTCCCTCTCTTCCTTTCATTTTTTTCATTTAACAAATATTTATCAAATTCCTATCATGTGCCAGGCACTTTGTTCAGTAGTGTGAATAAGTTAGGAATATAACAGAAATGACTTTGGCTCTCATGGAGCTTTCCACTGATGGGGGAGCCAGGCAAACAAAAGTAAGCCTACAGCTACACTTGCAGCTACTGCTGTGAGAGGAAAGTACAGAGAAATATATTACAGTCTGAGAGCATGTATGAGAGCAGCCAACCATGTAGACGTCTGAGGATCCCATCCAGTCCACAATATTTTACTAGTTTTCTAGTCTGCGGGATCTGTATGATGCCTGGATTTCTCAGGTAGATTTGAGAGTTATTTAGTCTAATATGTTCTGGTTCTTTCCAGGGCATTAACAAAGGGTAACATTTTAATGGAAATGTAGTGCCTTTGCTTTAGGCCTGTGCCTTAGACACTGCTGTTGATAGAGGCTACAGGTCATCCCAAGTGTATTCATTTTCTTATCATTCTTAAGAACTAGCAATTATTGACACGAGTCATTTGTGAAGTACTATTAGCCCAGAGAAATTATGGAAGTTCTTTTGGTTGAAGTTTTTGTTGCACAATTTATGATAGGTGGGTTTTACCTGTGTAGGCATTTTTTGACAGAATTAACAGGATTAAAAATAAATATGAAGGGGGCATCCATAGACTTTACTATGCATCCATATGATTTTTTTTCTGTGTATGTTTTTGATATTGATAATGTATCATTGTTATTTTGAATTCCACCATGTTAGGTTAAGTTTTCAAGCAGATGCCAAAGGAGCACTGCAGGAAACAACTTACTTAAGCTGCACACATTCTGTAAATAGGAATTTCCTTATGTGTAGAAAGAAAAAAAAATGTGATAAATTAATTCTAATTTCAAATTTAGACTTTTCTAATAATTATTTCTAAATCAGTTTCTAAAATACTGTAATTTTTCAGTGCACAGTGGGCTTGAGACATGTATATGCTGTTAATTATTTATAGCTGTACTGAAAAGATTCTTTATGTATATTTAACACCTTTACTCCTTAAGACATCTACCATTAGTAACAATGGCCCACCCTGAAACTAATTTAAAATATATATCCTTTTTGCCCTAAGGATGATAGATTAGAATTCTCGGTTGAATAGCTATGGAGAGTGGTTTTGTCCTATCTGCACACTTAGGGGTCTATTTCTTCTTCCTTCATTCTAGCACCTCTGTTGACAATCAACTGCTTCCCGTTAAAAAGTGCTGCTAATTAAAATATACCAAGAAGTTATTTATTTTTAGTTTTCCATTTTCCAAATTTGCCAGATTTCTAAATAACATAGGGGCAGTTCTCCAGCTAGTAATAGGAATTTAATGCTGGATGTTATATTCTGCTTAAGGTCACTGGTCATCTTCTAACTAGAAGATATTGCAGAACTTGGGGTTTAGACTATACATCCCTAGAAAACAACAAAGAGATGCAAATCCTACATTCATTTTCTTCTATTTAAATTTTTTAATTGTAGAAAATAAACAATTATCTGGATTATTTGAATTTTATAAACTTACAGTAAAATCGATGTACAAACATTTTTAATTGCTACTGTTGCTTTGTCAAAACAAGGGGTGGTTATTTTACATTAAACTTTTTATTATGCTATTTCAGGAGTTAATGCTCTCTAATGAAATGAAAGAAATTAGATTTAAAAGTAAACTTTAATGTACTTCCCTGTGAAACTAGAAAACGCAAATACCTAAGATTGGCCAGCAGAGGGCGCCTTTACATTTATAAAGCGAATAGAATTTCACTGTTCCGGTGTGAAAGATTATAATGTAACTGTAGAGTGTGCCATGTGTGAATATACAGTGCGCATGACTATGAATGCATGTGTATATTTTGATTTATATATTCGTTCACGTGAAGATTTTAAAATTCCACCCCAGCTAATGAGCTTACCAACCTGCTTGTTTTCAGACTTTAATACCTTCTTTTTCATATTCCCCCATATGTTCCACTCCTTAGGTTTATCCGGTGACATTATGCTTTGGAATATATTGTGGATATATTTTGCATAGATCATGTTTTGTAGGAGGGGTTTAAAAATTGACCTTTATAGAACAGCCTCCTTCTCCCTGGCCCAATCTGTTATAGCACTTTTTTTGTTGTTGTTTTGTTTTGCCTTTTTATAGACCAAAGTCCAATCTTAGATTTGGTCTATACTAATTTCTGTAAAAGTGCCACAAAATTTATCCTTGCACTTGAGGACCAGAATAATGTTCTATAGCACTAACCTCTAGAAATCTAGAGATTTTTAGAATCTCTAGAAATATATACCATAGCATTTGAGACCTAAGTGAAAAAGATAATTGATACAGTAGCATACAATAATACTGTGTCACAATCACCACACTTTCAGAATTAGTTTGAATTATTTCTGTATTTTTCTAGATTTAATTAATTGCTGAGAACTAGCAGTACTGCTGAGGCAATCCAAAAAGCAGATACTAATTTGAGCTGGGGGAGGGGAAAGAGAGAGAGAGTTATGCTGATGTTAATCTTGATGCTAGTTAAGGATTATATAAGTTTGTGTTTTATTTGAAACCTATCATGAGCTATCTGGGTCAATTATATGACTTATAATTGCATAGTAGTTGTAGGAGGATTGCTGTTTAACATACTTCAGGAAAAAGGACATAGGTATTGTGACAGAAAGAAATCTCCCTAGTGTGCAGTTAATAAATACATTCTGGATTTATTTCCATGACATTCATTTATTTATAGCTGCAAACTGAAAGCTTTTTAGCAGCATTTAACAAAAGCAATGATTTTAATTTCTATTAGACCTTGCCTTCACTGTTTGGGGACATGAATAAGGACTAGAAGCCAGAGTAGTGGGAATAGAGAGGTGAGTTGGTCAGGTAACTCAGTATTATGGGAGGACCAAGCACTGAAGCCTGTGCTCACCCTAAAACATATTACAATCTAATTTAAGAAAGTGAGTTACATGCCCCCGAAGAGAAATAATAATCTTTCTGCAGCAAAAGAGACACAATATCTACATATTAAAGGATGAGGATAGAAGACTCGTGAAAGCAGGAAGAGGGCTGGAAGAAAGCTGACCAGAGGAGAATGCCAGACGTGTTTAACGGCACCCGAAAGGTCCTATGCTGGATTTGTAAACAGAGGTGGCAGGCCACATTTCAGGCTGCATGAACATCAAGAGCAAAAGCACAGATACAGCAAAGCTCAAAATGTGGTTAAAGGAACAGTTCTATGAGAGGAGAATATTTTCAGAGAAGGATGGTGAGACTTAAGATTTCTTAGGTCGAGAGTTAATGGGTTTCTCTAACTGTAATTTTTTAAAAAATACTTTTAATACAAACAAAATTTTTTTGAAGTATACCATGTATCATTTGAATAATTATGAAACAACAACACAATGAATGCATATTCATTTCGGATGATGTTTGTAGGAAAGTCCTTAGTTAGGGAAATATCTCTAGCGGGGTAGTGGGACTGGCTCTTCTTGGCTTGTAATATGTGTGTGCACATCTCTTCCCAGCTCCGCTCAGTGACATCATGCTGAGAGCTTGAAATTGGCCATGGTGGGAATATTTATGCCACGGAAACTGGCAAACACTTTCAAATCATATTTCCCTTGCTCCAAAGTATAATTTTCGAACATTTACCAGAATACCTTAAATGTATCTCCCCCATAATTTCTTGCTTGCCTCTGTTTACCAGCCATTCTGGAAAGATGTTTACCAGCTAAATAAGTTTCCAACTCACGGACTACATTGCCACCCCAAACTTTGTTATGCAAAGACTTGCACCCCATGTGACCATATGGCTTATTACCCATGACTGACTCGACTCTGGGGCTTTCCGACTGGATTATGGACTGGCAGCAAAAGAATAGGTCATTCTGGTGGGTGTGGTTATTCTCACAACTCTGCTCTTAAATAACTGCCTTTCTATAGTAGAATCCAAGTCCGATGGCAAAAGGGTATAGATGATACAATTTAAGCCAGCATCATCACACATAATTCAAATTTAATTCCGGCTGAAATATTTCAGCAGTAGAAATTCTATAAACAGGAGTAGAGTTCCATGGATAGCCATGTGGGCCCGTGGCTCCAGGAGAGTGATTTTTCTCTTTGGGGAACTCATTTCCTAGAAGCTTGGATCCAGGAGAGAATATGCAAGGTGGGTGGAGGTGGCTTCTCTCCATTCTGCGGGAACACATGTTCCCTGGCACGGAGAGCAAAATCTGACAGACCAAAATGTGAGCGTGTGTGTGTGTGTGTGTGTGTATCCATATACATAGAGCTGAAAATAAAAGTAATCTATTTCCTCTCAGAAAAAGATTGTTAGTTCAAAAGA
This sequence comes from Galagoides demidoff, assembly GCA_963574575.1. Classification (NCBI taxonomy): domain Eukaryota; kingdom Metazoa; phylum Chordata; class Mammalia; order Primates; family Galagidae; genus Galagoides; species Galagoides demidoff. The sequence goes on from CAUYQV010067604.1 coordinate 11,157, forward strand.
AAAGGAAATATATATTGTTAGTAGTATGGAAGTAAAGGCACTTGAGAAGTCTTGGTGTGTGCGCCCTGACGTGCGCGTGTGGTTCAGATTCTCCGGGCGGTTTGGACATTCCAGGCCGTGCGGATTATGAAACTGGATGGAAGGTGGGGGTAGCTAACGAGGTGAAGCTGCAGTGCATCCCAAGGTTAGAAGTAGAATAAACAAGTGAAACGAGACCTGTTAAACACTAAGTCTGTAGAGAGCAGGAGCAGTTAGTCCCGTTCCTTTCTTAGTGTGCGCAGAGGCCCTTTCCTCTCTGCGTTGTTTCCGGCTATCATGCAAAAACCAGTTTTCGGGAAAGAGAAGGTAGGACAGACTGAGGCAAGGGGAAATAAAGGAGTGGCATGTTGTGGGGTGAGAAAGGTTTCGAAGCTGAAAATAGGAGGGATATTACCTGGTAGGAACAGAAGTCAAGTCCAATTTGTATTTTACCTTGGCGAAGCTTAGCTCCTTGAATAAACAATTCCTGTCTACTGGTCCACTACTTGTTCTAATAGCAATTTCCAGCAGAGGGCAGACTTTACATTGAAATAGACCGCAAAAGGCTTTCCACCAGGAAGGGTTTTTGTTTGAATTTTTTTTTAACTTCAATATTTTTGGTTTCTAAATGGTTTAAAAATATTTTAAAGTATTTAAGGTCTACAGTATGTTAAATATGAAATTCTTGGATTCCAGTTAATATATCTGCCTTATTAGCAGAATACTCAAGATGTGATTGCAAAATGAGGAGAATTTCTTCCCCATGGCCTGTGGACTGGTCTTAGACACTTGCTGTCATTGTAAGCAAAGCTGTTCTTTTTTGCGCTGTTTACAAAATTATTACAGAAAATCCTATCTCTCTTAACTGGATGGTTATAATTTCCTTTCTTTCCAGTAGAGTTTGATATGAATAACTGCTTTTCTTTAACAGTTAGAAATTACCACCATTTTCTAAATCTGTTTCCTAGCGAGCTTTGATATTTTCCCTGGAGGAAATGACACCTATAAAAAAGTTAACTAAACTTATTATACAGTATAGCTCCCATATTCAAAGCCCCCTTAAACAGCTATTTTATGATAATTTATGATTTGTTTCTTTTCAAGATTTATTTTTTTATCTAATGGAACCATTCTCACAATAAGTGGGAAACTGCTATTTATATTACTTTTTCAAAAGAGGTTAAGCCACTTGTCAGCAGTGGCTGAGTTCATATCTGGAGACCAATCTGTTGGGCTCCAAAACGCAAAATTCTTTTCATGGTAACACCCGCCTCCAATTGACTTCGTTTTACATGATCTACTTTAAAATCATAAACACATGACTTTATTCATCAGGACTTAAGCCCAGATTGACATACTTTAAAAAATACAAAGAATGAAACAAGATAATCCCAAATAAACCAATTTCAGGAATTCTTGGCATTTAAACTCAATAGGTTAGTTTAATTTTGGCATCCCATAAACACTTTCTTGATCTCAACTGTGTGTGTGTGTTATGTGCTTTTTAAAAAGTTAATGTGTAATGTGCTTATATATATATATATGTGTGTGTGTGTGTGTGTGTGTAATGCACTTTTTTAAAGTAAATGTTGGAGGCAGATCTCTGGGGAAGGCATTCTCAATGTTATGGGAAATACTATTATTTCCTTTTATTATTAAATGTATTTCCTTTAGTACTTGTACATCTATGAAAGAAACAAATATCAAAATACATAAGAATTTGCTGCCTAGGAAACACAATTATTTTTGTGTGGAGAAACTGGAGATTTATATACCCTAAAATGACAAAGAAACAGAGCTCTGTATATTCACTTTCTTTTTAATAGTAATCTCTACCAGAATTATTGCAATTAGTTTTGTGCAAGAAGGACAGAAGTGTTCCTTTTTCAGTCGTGTGCAGAAAAAATTTAAAACTAAGTGTGGTTGCTGAAAGGTGAAGTTAATAAAAGTCTATCAGTGAAATTGGAAGTGTTAGCACAGTAAAATCATTTTTCTACTTCTTTTCTTAAAAAGACAAGTTCTGTTTCGGGATTGATAGAAAATTTGACATTGCAACAAAAATGTCTGTTGCTATTAAAAAAAAACCTCTCTTCTTTCATTTCACTTAACACTATAGATGCAGGATTGCTTGTTTATGAATCTTCATAGAAATTATTAACCATGTTTGGTGTCAGGCACAAAGCACTGGCTGGAGTTGGATTCAGAAATGGGAGTTCTGTTCTAGCTGTATGATTTGGATAAATCTTTTAACTTCTCTGAGCCTTGGTTTCTCACTTATAAAACTGAGGCAATTACAAGTGTTATTGTTATACACCACATAGGATGTTGTCGACATTGCATCTGTGAAAACTGAGCTCACTGTCTTCCTAATTCATTACAGATTTGTTGGTTAGATTAAAATACTCTAGATAATGAACTTAGTAATACCTGATTTGGGGTAGCAACTTTAAAACTATTCAGATATTATTTTTGCATATTGCATAAACAGCTCTCTTAAAACTTAAGTATGGCAGAACAGAGCTTTGGGAAAATCTTGAGTTTACATATACATGAAGTAAGTTTAAGATTATTGCTTACCCCAGTGGTTCTCAACCTGTGGGTTGCGACCCACAGGAACTGTATTAAAGGACCACAGCATTGGGAAGGTTGAGAACCACTGGCTTAACCGGTAGTGGTTAGAAAATGAAGTGAAAATCAAATATCATTTTCATTTCTGTTATACTTGGTGGAAAACTTAATGAGCCATTGTTAGTTTTTAGTATTTTTCAGTACTTTTGCTATTTTCTATAGCTCTCAATGCAACGTTTGAAACAACAAATGAAAAGTATGTCAAAATTCACTTTTGTGCCTCAAAAATCTTGGCCTATATTTCTAGATCTAGAATTATCCTTGCAATGACATTTTCCTCATCTCGTTTTACACCTTGCCTTTTCCTTACGAATCATATTCTCTTTTCATCAGTACATCTGCCCAGAATGCTCCTCTTCTGACAGTTCTATCCTACACTCGCCTCTAAGCTTCTAACAAGGCATACCTCTGGGAATTGCAAAGTGCCATATTTAAAATCTCTCAGTGAGATATACAGGTTTTCCCGTGTGATCATTAGGGACTCCTCAAATCTGAGTTTTGGAGCTAATCTATGACAACTGATAAGCACAGTATTTTCCCATTAGTATATTTATGTTGTGCTAATATACTTAAACAGTATGTATGTCCACTGAGGATTTTTCTACACATTTATCATCTGCTTTCTTTACTTTTTAAAGAAAGATGTCTTATGTACTTGATTGGCATTGGCTGTAATTCCATTATGTCTCCCCAGCTAACTAGCTTATCCAAATCAAAAGGGAAATGTCATAAACAGATTCTCAGTGGAAAACTAGTCAGCAGTAAAAAGGAACAAATTCCCGCTATACACAACAACGTGGACGAATCTCAGACATCTTAACCTAATCTCAGTACAGGTTGAATATTGCAGGAATTCATTTATATGACATTCTGGAAAAGGCAAAATTATAGGGACAGAAACCAGATCAGCAGTTGCCAGGGGATGGCAGAGGGGATGACTACAAAAGGGTCTGCGGGGACTCCTGAGGTGATGGAAATATTTTAATCGTGGTGATGGTTACAAATCTGTATATATTTGTCAAACTCATCAAACTATTAATATGTACCCAAAGGAGTGATTTAGGAGTATGTAAATTACACCTCCAAACATGTGACTTGAAAAAATTAACTGGGCAAGAAAAAGGTACTTGTAATTCTGAAGAGCTGGAGATCATCTCTTTTCAGAGTTTTATTCAGTGTCTATTTTTCATCCACTTCTATTCCCAGTCCTAAATATACGATACTAAGATTACTTTTACTAGGACCACACTCTAATCAACTGAGGTAACCAGCCACACACTCTCAGACTAGTTTTACATAGCTAAAGGCTACTTTAGTATAACCTATGAGTATATCAAGAAGCTTTAATGTGAAATAATAATTACATAACAAGTGTAAGTACTATTAGGGGATATTAATTAAAAGAAGAACACTATTCAGTGAAATTCCTTTCCTAATGATAAACCAACTACTTGATTTTAATTGTATTTGCTAATCTACAAATTAAGCTGCTGTGCCAACAGCTTTTTGTATCTAATATTACCGAATGGTATGAAATCCTGCGAGATAAATGGCATTAGCTCCATGTCAAATAAGAGGAACTTAGGCTCAGGAAAAAGTCAATAACAAACCTCGTAAGTCCTTCTGATTCCAAAGCCAATAGTGGTTAACTACCATTCATTTGTTTTAATCAGTTTAACCACAGTTCAGGTCCTTGAGGATAAGACTGCATAAGCCTTGGAAACAGACTAGAAGGAAGTAATTCTTCCTGTGAGGGAAAGAAGGTGTTCAAAGCAATTAGGTATTGAATGTGGAAGCAGAAAATCAGGTTTGAGAAATGAGGGGTTGCATTTGCCATTCATACTTACCATCACTCTTTGGTAGAAGCTTAGTTTAATTATAGTAAAGAAAAACATTTATCTCTGACCTCACATAAGCTTCTAGTACAACTGTGATGCCAACATTTATTGATATTCTTTTTGAGCAAATTCTTTTAGAGATTTTAAATTTATTTCTATTACTGAATTGTTCTCATAACTGATCAGTAGGCCCATGTACTTTGTTAATTTTGTATACTTTATTCTCTATCATTTTCACAAAAATAGTTCAATAGTATATATACAATACACTCTGTTTAAAGACATTATCAGGCCTACGTGTTCTTTTTTTTGAGCAAAATTTTCATGTAGAGAGATGACGAAAGTTATAAATCCTTAGGAATTTGCATTAGCTCTTATATTAGACACAGAGTACTTTAAGTAGGTAATATGTATTTGATTCACTACCCAGCAGCTGCTCATCCATAGTGGATTTTTTTTTAATGTAGCCTGCCAGAAACTCTTACCTTTTATTCATAATTGTCTGGGTGTGCCTTCCCCACTTTCATTGAACTGTATGTACTGTGTGCTGTAGAGGTGTGCAGTTAAAATACGTTTATTCTCAGAAATATTTTTAAAATATTTTAAAATGTTTTCCTTTGCAGAATCAGACACAAGTTTGGCAGAAGGAAGTGTCAGCTGCTTAGATGAAAGTCTTGGACATAACAGCAACATGGGCAGTGATTCAGGCACCATGGGAAGTGATTCAGGTACTGCCTAACTGTTGTGTAAACCTTAAAAAGTGTGAAATAAGACGCCATATAGTGGAAAGCATGGGGGCTGTTCATACCCTCCCTAATGTATTTATGCAATTAAAGCAATTCTTTTCTATAGTGAAGTCATTTTGGAACTTTGCCATTCACTTTCTTCAAAAGTACAACTTACAAAAGTCTTAGAATCAAACTCTAATTTTGATACAGTGCACATCTTTTTGGTCTGGCATATGCCACATTCCATAGAGTCGTGTCATTTATTTTATTTATGAAATCTGTTTCAATTAATTTGAGTGCATTTAAATTCTGTGTTCAATTTGGTTCATTTATTTATTCCCAAACCATATTTTAAAAATGTAGTTTGAATAAGAAATGAGTACTATCAATAAGAGGAATGTGACTCGGTAGATAATGGCAGACAAAAAGAGTACCCCTCACGGTGGAGAGCTAGAAATTACACACACAGTTAAAAGAGTTTGTGTAACTATCTCTTGAATAGAAGTAGAGTTCGCAAAATATTTTGGTCACTACATGAAAACCTTATTATGCGTTTCTCAAATTGCTCTCCATATTGGTTGTCTATCTCACCAGCAATAATATCTGTTCCCAATCCCCCCATACTTTCATTAATACTTCTTGTCATCAGACTTCCTAATTTGTCAATTTGACAATTTGACTTCAGATTGTTTCTTTCTGTTCTTTGAATGTGTATTTTTATGATTACTACTGAGCTATAAAATGTTAACGTCTCTAAGTATGGGTGATGAATTATTCAATGTCTATTTACACCTTTCTATATTTGTGTATATGTTTGAAATATTTCATTATTTATAATTAATAAACTACAAACAAAAAGAAAATGCCAGGTTGCGCCTGTGGCTTAAAGGAGTAGGATGCCGGCCCCATATACTGGAGGTGGCAGGTTCAAACCCAACCCTGGCCAAAAACTGCAAAAAAAAAAAAAAAAAAAAAAAAAGCCTGGCAATGTAGCCAGCTAAGAATAAGTGGAAAACTGACAAATTGAGAAACGGATTACTTTATTCTTAATTTGAGACTGAGTTGTTTCCACTAAGAAAGTATTGTATAATTCAGATTATTTTGCATTATCAGAAGAATTATAAAAATTTACATCTACAATTGGCCTAAAAGTGTAAAATCGTTTATATAAAGATGATCATCTGTCCTAAACGCTTTCCAAATTGGATTGTACCACTTCTTTTATTTATATATCCTTTTCTCACAATTATATTCCTAAATTCCTTATAACAAATTAGTTTGAGAAAACCCAATACACCAAATGTCAGTTCTAACTTTAATCTTAACTTTAAAAGGGTTCATTCATTTTCTGTTCAATACAATCATGTTTATTAAGTTCTTGCCATGTACCCCTTTCTCTCAATTGTATTTGTTTTTTCCTATCCCTGTCATAAAAGTGTTAAATTTAATAATTAACATTTCTATGACTTGCTATCGAAATTGAACTCAAAATATACTGCAGCTAATATTTAACATCTTTATGAGTTGTTTTAAGCTTTTGGACATCCTCCTAATTTTTATTTGTCTAAGTAAGGGCTTTTCAACAATCGTCATTCATTCAATAAATATTTAATGTGTATCTTCTATGTACAGGGCATTTTGCCTATTTAGAGCCGTTAGCAAATGTATTTGCTGATTTTTAGTCCTCAATGTGGCATGAAAGACACGTTAAATCTGAACGCAACCTACTTTTGAAAAGCAAATACATTTTCAAAGGCAAATACATTTTTGAAGACAAACACATTTTCAAGAGACACCCCTTGAGTTCTAGATGAGTCAGTACTTAGGAAGAAAGAATTTGCATAGTGGAAAGTTAAATTCTGAAATGATAAAATTATGAAATTTTTTACTCTTAGACACATGGTGTAAGGTGACACAGAAATCAGTTTAAAAGATTTTAGATAAATTGATGAACTATAGCACACAGAGTGAGACACCGAAAAGTATTACAGTATTTGCCATTACATTTTTAACCTTTGAGGTTGACTTCAAAAGGAACCTTATTCTACATGCCCTTTGTCCTCCTTTGACAGTCTTATTAATGGGCTATTAGGATCATGGGTAAGACTCAATACAATCACATTATGTTCCCTTCTGAAAATGTTACATAAAACATAATTAGTGGTACTTTTGAAGTATACATATTCTAATTATATTATGAAAGGCTTTTTTGTTCTGTTTCCCATTTGCAGAGAGATATACTGCTTCTCAAAAAGTGACAATGTTTTTGGCAATACACTTTGGCCTGATATGTAGAAAGTGTTTTCTTACTATTTCGAGGTAATGCCTATTAATATTTGTCCAGCTGGAATGGTGTATTTTTCTGTGGTTACATACTATAGGTAAAGGAATACTTTGTCGATTTCAAACACATGCAGTGACAGACCTTTTCTCTCCAAGAATAACTCAGCTGTCAAAATCAATGTGAGAATGAAATTTGCCACATGGTGTAGTTCCAATAGAATTTTATTATTTAAACCTTATTTGATTTTCTCTTTTGACCATTGAATATAATAATATAATTTGAAGGTGTTCAATTAATATTTGCTATAGAGGGAGGGCACAATGCTATTCAAAGCCTGTGCATATTTTAAATGGCATCTTCATTTAACTGATTACACCATTGAGAGAGAGCCAAAACAAACAAACAACAAACAAACAAAAACCCAGACATTTCTTTTATAAAAGAAATTGGCTCCTGGCTCATTGATACCAGCCCAGTTCTCTCCTTCTGGTGGCAGAGAAGAGAAAATTCTCTTTTTATTGCTTCTGTGGATAAATTCTTCCATTCCCATGTCAGAGGATGTGATAAGGCAAGAATCAGGCTGAATATTTAGCACTCACCCAGCTTTTTTTCTTTGGATGCAATTCTCACATTAAATCCAACTCTAATTTTTTCCATATCCATTCTGTGGTTTTCTCTTTTAAACTTAGGACCACCCATCAAATTTCCTAGTCTTGACTTAAAAATATGAAAGAGTATTGAGCCACCTATCTCTTTAGTCAGATATTTGTAGTGACAAGGATATTGCCCTAGACTGTGATGCTTTGAGGGCCACATCTGTATTCTTGGGAGTGCATGGCATATAATAGGTGCCCAGTCAATGCTGACTGCAGAATAAATTAGTATATACCAGTTAAATAGCGGTAACACCTACAATAGCCCTTTTAACATTCTAAATACTAGTACTAAATGTATTAGTATGATAAATATCTACTATGCATGAGTGATTTTGGTTTTTTACTCATTTGGTTCTAGATTCTAGGGTAAGAATTAGGAAATTGCTTTACTTCTCTGTTTAAATATTTGTTACCCAAGGATATAGCAATAAGTATGAAATAAAAAAATGGAGAAAATGATTAGTAAAACGTATATGCAACTATTATGAGGTAAGCAGCATTTTATTATTATTTTTAAGATTGATGGAAAATTGTGCCTAGAATGAAATTAAACAAAGATAATTTATTGATATCTTTTAACAACTTTCTAGATCAAATATGAATTTAGCAAAAGTAAATTCCTGCATCTTCATAGATGCTGTTTCAAGTACATCTTCATTTTCAAATATTCTGGCTCTTTCGGAAAAGTTAGGTGATGCATGCTCTTAATACAGGTAAAAAGGTTGGGATATTGATAATCTATCGAAGTCATTGAGCAGGTAAAGTTCTTAAATCAATCTGAACATTACAAAAATTTAATAGAAGACGAATTGTTAAAATACTGTAGGATTCAAAATAAGCATGGGAAGAAAACTAGTAAATGTATTTTTTAAGTGCTGGTGACCTTAAATGAGATTTTCATGAAAATCATACTAACTGAATCAGCAGATGATCCAATGACAGCTTAAATGTACTGCATCTGTCTTTACTCATCCATACAGAAGGCAAATTTCCTGCCAGGTTAATAGATGATTCTAAGTGGTATTTGGTGTGAATTTTCCTACCTGTCCAGATAGTACTATCACAGCAAGTTAAAACCCACTTAAATACTTAAATAGAATTTTCCAGTCACTGAAATGAAGCCATCAGCAAGTTTTTTGAAGTTAATGGGATTGTGTTAGTTTAGTTTTATTGCAATCATTGATAAGAGAAAGAACACCTATATCATGTGTGATGAAATACTGATAAGCACTGTCGTCTCATTTTTTTCTTGTGGTAATATAAAGCATAAGATGGGCTTTTAAATAGTTGTAATATTTATCTCACTTCATGTCACATTATAAACTATGCATTTTTAGATCTTCCCCACCTGGCTAATATGGATAAACATGGTCACTTCTCAATATATCTCTAAACCAAGATATGTTATAATAATTTTATTTTAATGTTTATATAATTAATGTATGTTAATACCTACTTTATCAGTATTTAAAAATCTATGTTAATTAGACATATTTTTAATATATAGTGCTTTGGGTTTCAGGAATGGTATAAATCTAGAGAGACAGACACAGGAAGAATTAATAATGATTATAATTCAAAATTAAATAGCAAAATTAGTCACAATTTAGGTTAAACCATTAAAGTTATTTTTTACCTTTTAACAAATATCTATCACGTAAAGGCTACTGTGAGGCCAGGCATGGTGGCTCACTCCTATAACCGTAGCCCTCTGGGAGGCCAAGGCAGAACTCTTGAGCTTAGGAGTTTGAGACAAGTCTAAGCAAGAGCAAGACTCTCCATCTCTACTAAAAATAGAAAAAATTAGCCAGCTTAGCCCAGTATGGTGGTGCACATCTGTAATCACAGCTATTTAATAGGCCAAGGCAGAAGGATTGTTTAGCCCAGGAGTTTGAGGTTGCTGTGAGCTCACCACGGTATGCTAGCCTGGGCAAAAGTGAGACTCTGTCTCAAAAAAAAAAAAAAAAAGTTTTTCACCTACTCCCTAAATATCATTTCTGTAAAACCTGGTTGCTTCAAATGGGACAAGGGATCTGAGAGAGAAAAATAGACAGATCGATAGGTATTATAGATAGATTTACTTCTATACATGTATATTTTATATATGCTTTTTGGTATTTTGTTGTTAGATAGTTTTTAGACATGAAGGAAAGTAGTATCAGCTGTAATACCTTCTTTACAATAAAAAAAGAAAGGGGGAAAGACAGAGCAAGGAGGACTATTGATTCCTACTTTCCCAGGTCCTCTTGATTTTGTAGGGGAAGGCCTCAGAGCGTCAAGTAGGGCATATGACAAGGCTCACAGAAGAAGTGGGAAGTGTGGTGGACTGACACCCTCGCTGCCAATCCTGCATGTCCATAGCCCTATCTGTTAATGCCCTTGGCTTGGCCCACTAGGTGAAAACAACCCCCAGTGTTGCTCCCTCCCAGTCCTCCATCCTGCTAATTCATTCACCCTGCACCCTCATCCCCCAGGCACTGCCATAGTAGAGAGCTTGGGTTGTATTCTGCAAATGTGGAGAGCTGACACTGACTGGGTAATAAAATAGAAAATGAATTGGTTTGGACCAATCTTGAAAAGGAATTCAAACTGTAGAAGTCTGTGTTCAGTTTCAGGCTTCCCAGTCTTAATTATTTTGTTGCCTCTTTTATTGTTTTTCTTCTTTTTCAACTTCCTTCAGATGAAGAGAATGTCACAGCAAGAGTATCCCCTGAGCCAGAACTCCAGCTTAGACCTTACCAAGTGGAAGTTGCCCAACCAGCCTTGGAAGGGAAGAATATTATCATATGCCTTCCTACAGGGAGTGGGAAAACCAGAGTGGCCGTTTACATTGCCAAGGAGCACTTGGACAAGAAGAAAAAAGCATCTGTTCCTGGAAAAGTTATAGTTCTTGTCAATAAGGTATTCAAACACATAACATTATTTGTTCATTTTCATTTTATTATGTTTAAGCTTTTATAGAATGACATTTGAAGTGATGAATTGCACAGATTTAGTTTAATTAGAATATCAAAATAAGCCTTTTCTTTTTTAACCTTTATTTTTCTAAGAATATGTAATATCTAGGCATATGTAATATGTAAGTGATTAGCCTTGAAATGGAATTTTTTCCATATAACCAAAACATTACATCAAATAGCTACAACTTATTGTATAAAGCTTATGCAAAGGAGCCCAACCTGCGGCCTGTGGGCTACATACAATGATGCAAGGACTTTTTTGCTTATCTGTAGTGTTGGATATCACAAAAATTATGCACCAAGCTTTTTTTTTTTTGCTCATCAGCTTTCATTAGTATTTGTGTGTTTAATGTGTGGCACAAGACAGCTCTTCTTTCATTCTTTTTTTTTTTTTTTTTTTTGAGGCAGAGTCTCAAGCTGTCTCCCTGGATAGGGTGCCCTGGCATTAATAGCTCACAGCAACCTCAAGCTCTTGGACTTAAGCGATTCCCTTGCCTCTGCCTCCCAAGTAGCTGGGACTACACGTGCCCGCCACAATGCCTGGCTATTTTTTCTTGCAGTTGTTTAGTTGGCCCAGGTTGAGTTTGAACCCACCACCTGGGTGTATGTGGCTGGTGCCGCAACCACTGTGCTGCGGGCACCAGAGAAGCTAAAGATTAAGTGTGAACACAAGTGACTCCAAATCTAGGAAGCTAGGAATCTTGGACCAAACGTTGGTTTTTAGAGTCTCTAACTGCTGACCCCTAGTCAAAAATGGCAAGTGCTCTTAATCCAGCATATATACACTGTGGTTTGAAGAGAAAGAGAAAATTAAGTGAATATTTGGCTCATCTCTATCTAAATGACAAAAAATGTTCAAACAGTATACAGTACATCATGTATTTACAGGTCTTACGAAGGGAAAATTGTATTCCATTTGTAATACTCAAATCATGTTTGGCTTCTGCAGTAACTCAAGGTGCTCAGTGTGACTAATACTCGTCTTTTGTTACTGGTATAAATTGAAAATTACAATTTTAATGCTTAGCAGATGCATACCAAATGCATTTGAAACTCTTCTTCATATTTATACACCCATTATTAAACCACTTTTATTTATTTTGCTAGTAATGGTGATAGATTAGAATTTATTTGTCCATAGCCTTTCATGTATTCCTTTTATAAAGGATATTATATTTAGAAGAAGGTAGGTTTGACTTCTATTTCTAGAAACCAGTAGTTTAAAATTAGACAAATTAGTAATTTCTTTAACTTTAGTGTTCTCATCAGTAAAGTAAACCAAAATGACTACTCTTTTCCGAAGTTCAAATCAGATTATAAGGCCTAGAAATGACTCTTTCTCCTATTCCTAAATACAAGCTCTTTTGCCCAGGCCCTCTCTTCACCTTTATAAATAAAGAAATTGAATAACTTAACCAGAGAGCAGGTTCTTACATGTCAGGCCCAGAGAAAAGAACAAAGTTAATTGGATTCAAAGCTCCTTAAACTGATGTTTTTGAAACCATTTGACCATTGTTATTCCCTCAAACTCAGCTCATTCTCTGCCCTCCCAAAGGGCTCTCCTTCCCCGTTTATCTGGCTCTTTGATAGTTATACCTTCTCCTCCTCCAAAGCATGTAGCCTCAAAACCTAGGAGTTATTTTTGATTCACCTACTTCCTTTATATTACAGGGTCACAGACTATTAGATTGAAAGAGGCTTCACGAGTCAGCTTTCTTCCTTCACAGAGTGGCTCTCTCACTTCAGATGGGTGACTTCCAATATCGAGGAGGTCTCCCTGTTAACAAGACAGCCCCAGACATTCTTTGAACAATAGACAGTGTTAGAAAGCCCTAGATATATTCATCCAAATCTGTTTCTCTGGAACCCACACTTATGGGGTAGAATTCTTTCCTTGGTAATTATACAGAGTAAGTGCTAATTCTCTTGCCTCACGACAGCCCTTCGCATAGAGAAGGCAACATTGTGTGGCTCTCAAGCCAATTTTCTTTTTGTCCCTGGGATTTGTCCATAGTTCTTTTAACTGTTCTTCCGTATAACATGGTTTCCAGACCTCTCGTCATTCTTAGTGCTCAGACCCTTCCAGACATTCACCTTGGACCCTCTTAAAATGCAGCATCCAGAGCTAGGCAGAAAACAATAGATAGGATCTCAGCAGCATAGAGTGTAGGAGAGATGAGATGTGATACTTCTCAGCTCGTGACTAGATTTGCCTTTAGCAGCCACAGACTTAATCTGGACCTTGCCATAAACTTAAAATTCTCAGTTCCTTTTTATTTGAAAATCTATTAAAGTAGATCTCTCTCTCCTCTCTCTCTCTCCCCCCTCTCTCTCAGTTAATTTTGAGCCTAAGTGCAAATACTTAGGTTTATCTTGGTTGTTTCACGTCTCATGGTTTTGTGTGTGCCTAATGCACCCTCCTTCTACAATAATTACTGTCTCCTCTCAGTTCTGTGTTCTAGTCAGGAATCTTTCATCCCTCTGGGTCTAGGTGATTCTTATGAATGTACATTTATGGCCATGTTTAAATGTTACTTTATCCTCATTCACATTTGCTGCATTGTTGTGTGGGCAACACGATTCTAATTCCTGAACTGCTTTGCTATTGTTTTTCTCCTCAGAATTACTAGAAATCCCTCCACTAGTTCTTCCACCTATCTCATAATTGTTTACTATCCCATTTTTTAAAAATTTATAGTAATTTCAGGTTTAATTCTTTTTGACCGAGTCAGGAAGTGTCTGGCCCAGAGAGTCTACATAACTTGCATACTATATTTAGCCCAACAGCACTAGGTATTGTAACCCTTGATCTAGAAAAGGGAAATCCTGTTTCCTAACACCATTTACTTTCATCTCCCTTCCTCCGCCCTTTCCAAAGTTATAGCCTTCCAATGCAGGGAGAAATGAAAACACCACCTGTGTTCCCAGACTTTTCATTTCCTATCTAGGGCTTCAACATCATGAGAGATAAATCCCAGGTTCCTTCAGATGCTGTGATGCAGCCCCATATGATTCAGCAGGAGTGGGTAGCAGTTGGGTTTGATTAGTCTTGGCAGACACGCTGTCACATCTCAGGAAAAGGCTCCAAGAGGACCACACACCTCCCAATTAGCCATGTCAGACTTGCATCTGGCTTTCCCTGTGTCCTTCAGTAGGAAATCAACACCACCCCGAGTGACAAGTATCAGGATTTCCAACACCTGCTATCTCCTATGACAACTTTTTGTTCTGCAGATCAAAGGATGCTGCTTCGGTGGAAGGTTTTGACTCACCTTTTATGGGCAGAATTTTGCATTGCCATATCAGAGATTCTTAATTAAATCATTCAGCATGAGTGCATTTAAAGACAAATGAAATGTAGATCTTATCCTCAAGGAATCTACAGTCTAGAAAGGAGATGGGAGAGATGTATGTTGATAATGTAATAATTAATATTTTATTGTACTTTATAAAGCTCTTCCAGATACATGATCTCATTAAATCGGCATAGCCATTTTATGAGATGATCATTATTATTCTCCTGTTAGAATCAGAAAACTGAGACTCTAAGACTTTAACTGGCCTGTAAGGGGTCAGTCATCCAGCCAAGAAGAAGCAGAGTTGCATTTTTAATCTTCTGAAGTCAACTGATCTCCCTTTCCATCATACCCTAACTTTTAGGATAAAAAGACAGAGGAACTATCAAGGAGGTTTTCTGAATACTGGTAATATGTCATTTAACTTTCACAGCCCTATAGTAGGCTGACATTATCCTCATTTTATTAATCTGGAAATTGAGATGATTGAGAAGATTCAGACCTTGTCCAAGGATCACAACAAACAAGTGTCCTAGCTGACTTTTTTTCTTCAGGATCTTCCTCTCTCTTCCCACAAAATTTCTATCCCCTCTCTCAAAATCTGTCCTTCTGACTTCCATCTGAGATTATTCCGTCTCTTTTGCCCAGGTGGAATGAAAAGAGAAATGAATCAGGAGTGGATTTGTGGAAGAAAGGGAGGAGAACCATGGTTCTCAAATTTTAAAGCCGTAATGTCACATGAGAGACTTCATTAAACTGAAGGTTTCAAGGGTCTGCCCCAGAGATGGTCCCTAGATTCAGTAGTTCTTGAGTAGGGTTCAGAAAACTGAATTTTCCAAATCTTTCTAGTAATTTTGGGACAGATAGACCAGAGAGACTATGTAGGGGGAGGGGAGAAACAAAACATAAAACACTAAGTGAGAGTTTCTTTTCTTTCTTTCCACCTTTCCACCCTGTAGTAATGTTCTTATCAATCTTGATTATTGATTTTAAGTCCACTTTGTTTCCTTGGAATTCATGGATTCCATTTTACCCTTTCCTCTCTTCTCTCCATGCATCCACTCTTAGAAGCCTCTGTCATTTGTACCAAATAATAATGCAAAGCAGTGTTCTTCCTAAGCTGTTCTCAGCCAGAGGGATCAGCCATCCCTTATTTAGTACATAAGTGGGGGTTCCAGCAAGTAAAAAGATGAGTAACAGTTACCCTGCAGATGAATGGAAAGAAAACCACTGATTGCCATTTCAGGTGATGACATAATGAAGAATATAATGTACCTTCTTTAAGACTTGCTTGAAACTCTTCCTGCCAACTCACTGTACACCTCTGGGCCTCCATGTATAATCCTCCTAGGAGATGACTTTCAAAATAGCCTGGCTATTATTCGGAATAATCTAGGAGTTATTCTGAGTGACTAGTGATGTATAGCACAGAAATGTCAACCCTGCCACCTTCGGGTATGTATGCTGCCACCTACAACATAACAGAGCTGAAAAAAACCAAAGTTTCCACTTCTTTTGCCAGACCCATTTGCTCTTTCTTTTGTTCTTGCTCAGCAGTCCATTCCTCCAGATCCCATAGGTTTTCCTATTCCGTGCTATACCTCCTCTCTTACAGTTTCCTGCTTCTTCCTGTCCTGTGGGCTTGTTGTTTCTGGCTAGATCCCAAAACAAAGAGCAGGAATAAATTACCTCTACAATCCAACTTGTAGGGAGAGGTCCTGTGAGCTATTCTACCAAATGTAAAACACTCTGCTTGGTATTCACTGCCCTTTACAGCCTGGCCATAGCTCCTCTTATCCAGTCTACTTTCAACTTCTCTCTTCACTGACCCATGGATTACTAGATTCAGATTTCTTCTAAATTCTTTATTTCTGATTGGTCACTTGCTTATTCCCCTTTACTGTCACTTTGTATGCATTTCTAGGGGACCATTATTACATTGTACTTTATTCCTCTGTTTTGTTTTGTTTAGTCTTGGTCTGCATGGTCAGTGAGACTGAGTTCCTCAAAGTCATCAACCATATTTTAAACGTCTGTGGGTCACAGACATGATATCTAAGACTAACAAATATGCAGCAAGTTATTGTTGACAGAAAAATGGGAAGGAATGATGGATAGGTTGTCATGCCTAATTAATAATATAAACAGCTTTTTTAATGCTTGTCATAGTAGGGTATTGATCAACATTCCTTTTACTTTGTCTATACTTTTTCTTTTTTTTAAATCTTCACATTTTTAAGGTACTATTAGTTGAACAGCTCTTCCTGGAAGAGTTCAAACCATTTCTGAAGAAATGGTATCGTGTTACTGGATTAAGTGGTGATACCCAACTGAAGATATCATTTCCAGAAGTTGTCCAATCCCATGATGTTATTATCAGTACAGCTCAAATCCTTGAAAACTCTCTTTTAAATGCAGAAAATGAAGAAGATGCTGGTGTCCAGTTTTCAGGTTGGTTGAAGTGTTTATTTTTAGAAAAAGAGAAATTAGTAGTAATATTAATGATAGTAACTGAGGCTGTATTTGTTAAATAATTTTTAAAATGCTGATTAAAAAAATCAACCTTGGTTTAGAATGTCTTTCACTGTATGAAGCTTTCTTTAAAACCCTTCTACTTCTTGGAGGCAACAAAAATAAAGTTTTTAATTAGATAATTTTATTCTGCTTAAGAATACCACTATTAAATCAAGTACTAATTGGTCATTCTCTTTACTTCTGACAAGTTCTTTTTATTTGCTAACAGATCTTCTTAGGTCTGCCCTCTTCTCCATGTAATAAAAATGCAATCCTTTCTAACCTATGAAGCGGGGATGTAGGGAGGGATAGGATCAGAAGGAAGTAGAAAGAAAAAGAAGTAGGAATAATTTATAATAATTAATTGAAATGTTTTAAACAGGCAAAATTATCCCTCTTTAAGTAGTGTGGTTTTCATTTGATGTAACAAAACTAAAATTCACAAACCTAAAATTAAATATTTTATTAAAGAGTTAAAGTGTAATACTGACATATTATACTTTAACTTTATACCTGGGAATGAATTCTATCCCTAACACTTTTTAGTTCTGTAAGTTTTCTGAATTTCATCTGTTAAATGAGAATAGTGTCTAACAGAAATAGTTTCATGATTAGAATACATGAACTTTTGTGTGTACAGGTGCCTCGTTAGATTTCCCTTCTGAAAAGTGAAAGAGGGCTGCTCATGTGTCCTACCCAAGGGGCATCCCTCTAGCAGCTCAGTTCAATAGTGTGAAGTAACTTCTCTCACTGTCTTTTGCTGGTATAGACAAATTAACTATTTGCATTTTCTTTTAAGACTTTTCCCTCATTATCATTGATGAATGTCATCACACCAACAAAGAAGCAGTCTACAACAACATTATGAGGCGTTATGTGAAACAGAAGCTGAAAAACCGTAGACTCGTAAAAGAAAATAAACCAGCAGTTCCCCTGCCTCAGATACTGGCACTAACAGCCTCACCTGGTGTTGGAGGGGCCACAAAGCAAGCCAAAGCCAACGAACACATATTAAAAGTAAGTCACTGACTTTATGTATAACCAATAAAGGCAAAGCTAAAACAAATGCCAATACAGTTGAGTTCAAGTGCCATGACCATCCATTAAGTGAAATCTATTTGCTTTACTGCAGTTAGTGTACTCAGTCTTCTACAAAACAGTAATATGCCTTAATAAATACCACAATATCATAAAAATCATGGAAAGCAATGCAATTAATGAAAAGTTGAGATACACATACACAGAATGCCTTCTTTTGAGCATCTACCCCTAATTAAACTTAACCATCTATTTGACACAAAAATAGGCATAAACTCTGAACGTTTCTAGTTCTCACATATGACTTCCAAAACCGCATGCTTTTTGTGTCTTTTTTGTTACATGGGATTTTAGGAATCTGGGTAATTAAAATAAAATGGGAAATATCAATATGAGGATCTTGATTAAAGGTGAAGTTGTCAGCTGCCATAAAATGGTAATACCACATAAAGTGCTACTATTGATCTCGAGTGTTAGAAGAAGCAGAGTAGCCCAAGAAGTATGTTGGCATCAAGGCAATTGCATTTGAATTGTAAATCCCTTACTTTAAGTTGAATTCAGTAGAAATCATAAACAATAGACAAAACATTATTGGCACCTAAATATAATTTATTACTGGGATTAATGAATAACTCCAATCTCATAATCCAGGCACTCGGACTAAACCCACTCCTGGCTTTGCATTTCCCTCTTCATGTGTGTTGGGGGGCAGTAATATGATCCATGGATGTCCAGGTGACCTTTAATATGCCTCACATAATATGGTTATTCAAAACTCTGTAATTTGCTATATACTCTTCCTATATGAGTTTTACCACCTGGAAAGTGGGATTTAAGGAATTAAAGTACATATACTTCTTTTCTGGAATTATCCACCAACTTAATTTAGAAACTCCATTTCAGGATAGGGGTATTATTGATTATTGCTTAATGAGTTCTATAGTAAAACAATACTAAAATGCTATATTTAGCAAGTAATACTATGTTTTGCTTTTATGAAATTTTATGCTATAAATTACTTGCTATTTATTTCTTACGTGAAAAAGAGTTCTACACTGACTCAATTGAAAGGGAAAAGTAATTGTCTGGATATTGAAAAATGTCTCTTTTCCAGCTTTGTGCCAATCTTGATGCATTTACTATTAAAACTGTGAAAGAAAATCTTGATCAACTCAAAGACCATATAAAGGAGCCATGCAAGAAGATTGCTATCGCAGATGACACCAGGGAAGTATGTGCCTAATGTTTCATATGTATTTTATTGACAATACCATACTCAATTGAAAGATGACAAAGGCTACTTTATATTGACTGTCTAAGCAATATTGTTTTAAAATTTTAGCCAACAAGTTATAGGATTTTTTAAAATATTAGGCAGCAAAGCACTACTGTGAATTCTCTCCTCTATTCTTCTTTTTGTTTTCTAATTTATAAGAAGAATATCTCTATAATTGTTTGGCTACACAATCAGCTATGAAGGAGAGGGGAGTGGGGAGGAATGTATAGCTAAACTAGAGGGATTATGACAGCTCATTTTATCCTTTTTTAATTTCTCAGTGAATTCCAGGATCTTTTTTCTGACATCCCACAGAGCCATTTTGTTACTATCAAATTACAATTGGCAACGATAATGAGAATTCTACCTGATTTGCATATTTTCATGTTTACTTTCTTAGGAAGATGCTGCCATAGTAAAAAAGTGAAATATTTAATTTAATAATATTTTTCTAAAGAATATTTTTACTGATTATAAAAATCAACTCAGAGATAATTTGGACATTATAACCAGTAACTTATGTCATGTTTGTAGAATTTAGAAAGCATGGTAAATTTTAGCCATAAGTACTTAATAATACCACTGAAAATAATGTTGCTGGGATAAAATGAGGTGAGATACCCCCAGTAGATAATACAGTGTTTGAAATGTGCTAATAAATGTTAGTGACCAACCTCCATAGATATTTTTTCTTTTGAAATTCTGAAAAAAACTACTATTTATTCCAGCTGCACTAGCACATGTGAATATGCTTTATTTACTTTCACTTTTTTGTTCCTTATTCATTTTTATCTGATAAATTTAAATGCATATTTCTACCCAGTTGTTTAAAAAGAATCACATTTCCTAAGGATGGGGAACCTGTGGGCTTCCTGATTCTTAAGTGTGGTCTTTGACTAAATCCAAATTTTATACAAAAGATCCTTTTATTAAGGAGGGGTGCAGCAAAGAAAGGTAAAGATGAAAGTTGTTTTGTTTTTTTTTTTTGCCTCCTTTGATGCTCAAAAAAGAATGATCTTGAAATCAGAAGACCACAGGTTCCCCATCCCTCAGCCTCATTCTTGCAGGTAGAATGTCCCACCCACACAGAGAACTACTATCTTGACTTTTAAAATCCCAATTGAGTTTTGACTGTTACGGGACTTTATACAAATGGAATCATACAGCATGCACTCTTTTGTGCCTGGATTTTTTCAAACTCTACCTCAACTTTTTATTTTGAAAGAAATAATATAGAAAGCAGTTAATCAAAGGGGAATGTTTCTTAACTAAAACTGTAAACCGTCTTAATATTCGTGACATTAATTCACATTAATTTAATATGTGTTCATTTTAATTACCTTTAATATTTAAGGTTTATATCCTTCATTAACTTTAATACCATTGGTGTGAGTGTGGCTTGATGGGAGAAGTAAAAGAGAAGCTGACAAAAATAAATGTACAATGAAGTGATCAGACATAAATTTATCTAGACAAAGATTATGAATCAAATTTATTCTAACAGGGAAATTAACAAGCGTAATGTTATTTCTTTAACCATATAAATACATAAGAACAAGCGTATGCTTTATTTTTTAGGATCCATTTAAAGAGAAACTTATAGAAATAATGATGAAGATTCAAACTTACTGCCAAGTGAGTCCAATGTCAGACTTTGGAACTCAATCCTATGAACAATGGGTTATCCAGATGGAAAAAGAAGGTAATTTGGGTTGTAGTGAAACACTTATTTTATCCCCTGTTTATCCCACTATTTCAGAAGACTATATCACATATTCTGAAGCAAATGTGGTCTCAAACAGAATTTTTATGTCCCTGGTAGGAGAATCATAAACATGCTCTCAATTCTTTATCTAAAGGAAAAGGTTTCAATTTATCCAATTTTTTTCTTTATCTGCAAAGATTTTCATTCATTGTATGTTGATAGCATTAAGATAAATATTAACAGCTCTGTCTCCAAAGGCAAACTCAACTAATATGATTTCAGGCCATTCTTCCATGTGTCAGTTGCATGTTCTTGCTGAGGCGAAGCTCAAGCAGCCAGTCTAGAAGCTGGAAAACTTGTCCCCTTGTAGAGCTCACGACATTTTGAGTCTTAACTTGCCCATTTCAAAACCAAAGTGAAGCCTGTTATGAAGTCAATATCCTAGATATATCGTAGTTCACAACACAATCTGGGGGGGGGCTCTGTAAACTTATTATTTCACTTACATAATATATTTTTTCATAGCTGCAAGAGAAGGAAATCGGAAAGACCGTGTTTGTGCAGAGCATTTGAGGAAGTATAATGAGGCCCTACAAATTAATGACACAATCCGAATGATTGATGCATATAATCACCTGGAAACTTTTTATAATGATGTAAAAGAAAAGAAGTTTGCAGCCCAAGAAGACAGTGATGAGAGTGATGACAATGATGATTGTGATGGTGATGAAGATGGGCATAATTTAAAGAAAATTGTGAAACTGGATGAGACAGATAGATTCCTTATAACTTTATTTTTTGGTAAGATTCAAAGTAACATGAAGTGATCTCATGATTTGCCTTTGTGACATGAGCTAATTGCTTGTCATAGTCTCTCTGTGAGGAGAAATACCATTTTGAAAGAAGAAATCCCACTTAGATTGGAGCTACCTCTAATCGACATGACCAGATTAGAGTGGTATGATCACAGTCAGTCATTTGGTCATTCAATTTTATTGTCAAGATCATTGCAGTGAATTTATTTGTTAAACCATCCTGATTATTAGATGTGTATATCAGAAGATTAACTGTAGATGAGGTATATCTTAGTACATTGTTACATAAAACTTCTGGTATAATTATTTGTATATTTTATTAGCTTCTTCTAATTACTTCTTTTTAATCTTTTTTTTTTTTTTTTTTTTTTTAGACAGAGTCTCAAGCTGTCGCCTTGGGTAGAGTGCCATGGGATCACAGCTCACAGCAACCTTCCACTCCTGGGCTCAAGTGATTTTCCTGCCTCCACCTCCCAAGTCACTGGGACCACAGGCACCGACCACAGTGCCCTGCTATTTTTTGGTTGCAGCCGTCATTGTTGTTTGTCAGGCCAGGCTGGATTTGAACCCACCAGCTTAGGTGTATGTGGCTGGCACCTTAGCCGCTTGAGCCACAAGCGCCTAGGCCAGGGGTGGGGGGGCCAGTGGTTCACACCTGCAATCCTAGCACTCTGGGAGTCTGAGGTGGGTGGATTACTTGAGCTCATGAGCTTCAGACCAAGCTGAGAGAGAGCAAGACCCTGTCTTTAAAAAAATAACTGGGTGTTGTGGCAGGTGCCTGTGACCCCAGCTGGTCAGGAGGCTGAGGCAAGAAGATCGCTGAAGCCCAAGAGTTTGAGGTTGCTGTGAGCTATGACACCATAGCACTCTACCAGGGTGTATTGTGGCAGGTGCCTGTGGTCCCAGCTGCTCAGGAGGCTTAGGCAAGAAGATTGCTGAAGCCCAAGAGTTTGAGGTTGCTGTGAGCTGTGACACCACAGCACTCTACCAGGGTGTGACAGGGTTCTGTCTCAAAAAAAAAATTAATTTATTTTTTGATGTGAAAATTGCGTATATTTTTAGTGTACAAAGAAAAGCGTACAAAAATGATGTTTTCATAATGTGTACTTTGTAGAATGACTGAATCAAGCTAATTAACATACCCGCTATAATTGTTTCTTAAAGAAAACAATAGAAGGTTGAAAATGCTAGCTAAAAACCCAAAACATGAAAATCAAAAGCTGACCAAATTAAGAAATACCATCATGGAACAATATACTAGCACCGAGGAATCAGCGCGAGGAATAATCTTTACAAAAACACGACAGAGCGCGTATGCTCTTTCCCAGTGGATTACTGAAAATGAAAAATTTGCTGATGTGGGAGTCAAAGCCCACCATCTAATCGGAGCTGGACATAGCAGTGAGTTCAAGCCCATGACACAGGTATAAACCATCTTTTGGACTTCTTTTCTTATGCTGCTATTACTCTTCTCAAATTATTTCTAGTCGTTTTTCGTCAATTCTCTCACCATTCACAAATACATTTACAGAATAAATCACTTGTTCTTGAAATAAAGTTTGAGTTTGACAGCAGTCTAATCGGTGGTATTCATAGGGTAAGCATTGTTTTAGGAGTGTTTTTTTTCCCCCAACATACTTAGAAGAATATTCTGAGTTGAGTTCCTCAGGTAAAACTTAGCAACATTTAAACTTAATACAAAGTGGAGAAATCATTGCAATATAATATCAAGTAGAAAAATCAATCCCCCAGAAAAATGTGTGCATTATAATTAGAATTATGCAAAACGTTTGCATCGAATGAGACCTGTAAAGAATTTGATGTGCAAAGGATTTGGGATTGTAAAAGGTTTTCTAGTCCTTTGCAAGGATTTTTGTTTTCTTTTCATTATGATACTTCTTGTGTACACAGTGGAAAACACTCAGAAGAGAAGAAAAGGCACTTGTAGACATTATAAGCATATATGACATAATGATGTATTGTTAAAATAAAATATTTTTCAGAAGCCTAAATTCACATTGACCTGGAGTCTTGCTGGACAAGGGGATACTTCAATTCTGTTGTGGTTACCATCATTCAGGACATTGGATCAAATGAAATCTAGTTTAGTGTTTGCTGGAAAAAAAACTCTTAAAATTGTTCACTATAACTCTTGAATACTTTCTATGTTCAGTCTTTAAGAGTTACCACTAAAATTAAAGCCAGAGAAAACTCTGTTTTGCTTGGGTAACAAGTTTGCTTTGTCTTTTTTGATGAGAGCTGGTTTACTTGATGTGTTTCCCTTTTTGCCTTGGCGTCCAGGAAGCTTATAGACAAAACTGAATTTGGTATCCTAGCCTTGATGTTCTTCTTTGCAAACAGTGCATCTATACTCTTTTATTTTGGATCCTGTTTTTCAATTTCTGTTATATTAGCTCTAGTGTTATATCTATTCCCCTCCGTCTTTTGGCTCGCCTCCCTGGGGGCAGCCAAGGTTTTCAGTTTCTCCTGTCCTTTCAGGAATGTTCCATACTTTCCTTGCTTGAATGATTCTTAAAGTGACCAAATACATTACACCATGTGCATTTTGTCTGTGACTCAAAACTCAACAATCTATAATAAAAGCAGCACTGCATTTTATTCCCTGAATATTAAGGATTCTGAAGTTAATGGAGTAAAAATAAAACCCCATGTTTGCATCCCATTGCTGTATCTTCTTCTTAACTGACAGCTCTTCATTCCTTCTCCCCAAGTCACCCGTCAATTTATTTCCTTGGCATAAATGATAGTCTTCCCACCTCCAGACTGGAGGATGGAAATATTTTTGTTATTGTGTGGTAATCCCAGATTGGAAATCAAATGTTGTCTCACCATTATGTCTTTGTTCAATGCCAAAAACAGATGGCAGCAAATCTATGTATGATCTAATCCTTTGATTTACACTGACCAGTTGCAATTTATTATTTCTTCTCCTAATTAGAAGATGTTAATGTGTTTAGCATCACAAAATTTAATTTATTAAAATGTTTCTACAGAATGAACAAAAAGAAGTCATTAGTAAATTTCGCACTGGAAAAATAAATCTGCTTATCGCTACCACAGTGGCAGAAGAAGGGCTGGATATCAAAGAATGTAATATTGTTATCCGTTATGGCCTCGTCACGAATGAAATAGCCATGCTCCAGGTACATGCAACTGACCACTACCTAATATGTTAATTTTTACTTCTGTGTTCCTATTTTAATTGTTTTGTTTTGGTAAAACAGTGAAAAACACCCTCTTTAGTTTTAAAAATAGACCTTTTCCCTGCTAAAAGAGCAATTTTAAAGAGCTCTCTTTGATATTTCTGGTAATTCATATGACAACCAGACAGATAACTACTGTATTTTTAAGCAACTCTTCTTTGGTAGTTATGTCCGTATCCTGTGGTTTTCCAGAACCATGAGACAGACCCCATTTTAAGAGTCAAAAGAGACCCGGCCTGGTGGCTCACACCTGTAATCCTAGCACTCTGGGAGGCTCAGGCAGGTGGGCTGCTTGAGCTCATGAGTTTAAGACCAGCCTGAGCAAAAGTGAGACCCGTCTCTACTAAAAATAGAAAAACTGAGGCAAGAGGATCACTTGGACCCAAGAGTTGGAGGTTGTTGTGAATTATGATGCCATAGCACTCTACCCAGCTTGAGACTCTGTCTTGAAAAAGAAAAAAAAAAAAAGTCAAAAGAGGCCTCCTCATTCCTAGGATGTCCATGAGCCCA
>CAUYQV010067605.1:0-15405 GCA_963574575.1 Galagoides demidoff
TAAGAATATGGCTAAGAGGGCTTGGTGCCTGTAGCTCAAGCGACTAAGGTGCCAGTCACATACAGCAAAGGGGCAGAGTTCGAATCCAGCCCAGGCCTGCCAAACAACAATGACAACTACAACCAAAAAAAAAAAAATAGCTGGGCATTGTGGCAGGCACCTGTGGTCCCAGCTACTTGGGAGGCTGAGGCAAGAGAATGGCTTAAGCCCAGGAGTTGGAGATTGCTGTGAGCTGTGACGCACGGCACTCTATCCAGGGTGACAGCTTGAGACTCTGTCTCAGAAAAAAAGAAAAAGGAATATGGTTAAGAGGTAACCTAGGTAACCAATGACCAATAGGAAGAGATAATCACTGACCAATAGAAAAGGGCAATACCACCCGAAGATGCAGAGAGGCCAATGACAGACTTGCAACCAATTTCAAACTAAGAGAAAGAGGGTGTTTATACCCTGCAAGCCTTTGCAGTCTCATCTCTCTCACCTTCTCTCCATTGTGAGAGGGACCCACTTCCAACTCTCTTTGGAAGTGCTCTAAACTTTGTCTTTGTCCTTTCTAAATAAAATTTATTTTTGTTACCCTGAAACTTGGGCAGGTTATTTTGCTCTCTGTTCATGCTGCCTGTGCTGCTCCAGTTTGATTTTCTGTTTCCATTCATTTTTGCTTTCAATTGCCACCTTGCCTCTGTTGAACTTTCTAGTTCAGCCAGGTAGTTGAAACCAGGTCAACTGAGTTTGGGGAAAGGGACCCCTGGTCCCAAACAGGAGTAAAGGTACTTATGTTTTATTTTCTTCAAGAAATACTTTTCCTAGAGGGCAATCAGATAATTTGAGTTGTGGTTTACTTCAAAGTAAATAAAAATTGCAAGGAAGACAGAACACTACTTAGCTTGGTCATGTCAGTTTTGGAAGTTTTATCCTTGCTTTTAACTTTACTTAATAACAAGGGCTTGCTTTTAATTTTACTGAATAATAAGGACTTAGGAATGACTGTTGTAATGGCATTCTGAATGCTGTAAAGTATTCCCTTTCCTTCCACAGTTCTTCTGTAATTGTTGGTAGAAAGGGCTTAGACCAGGAATAAGAACTGTCATGATGACAAACACCCCAAGTGTCAGCTCTTGCCTGGCCCATGCTGGCCTTTCAGTGGCCAGGTTCAGGCTTTGCTTGAGAAATGATGGTTGACCAATATCAATTCCCCACAGAAATCACACTTTGCACCTCTGGTCCCCAGGACCCCTTGCTAAGTGTTCTGGTATATTCTCATTTAGAAGGGATGAGGCTAAAAATAAGCAGACTTCACCATCTAGATTCTAGAATAAGGCTATCTGCTCACTGTGCCTATGGAAAATAAATGAACTCTTATCAAACAATCTCTGCCTAAGTTTCCTATAACATTCTTCAATTTGGGATGAGGACCAACTTCCCAGGCTTGATCTCATTGACTTCAGCCCTTCAGGAGCTCTCAAAACAAATTCTGTTTCACATTACTCTGGAAATAAAGTCACAACTCCCTAAAAGTATTTATGCGACTCTTTATATTTCAGCATCTGCTTTACTCTTAGCCTTTTAGCCCTATGCCTCTTAATCTAAGGATCCCTTTGGAGAATGATTTTTTCCACGTTTCTGCCCCTTTCCCCTCATTGCCCCTGGGAACACTGGGCTATTCATTGCACTGTTGAGCACAGAAGCTAAGAGCCAAAGGGAAACTGGTTTTATATTCAGCCTTTGACATTTACCGTGCATATTAGGTTTGGGGAGATGACCTCCCTATTAGAGCTCTGTTTATTTGCTATAAATCGGGATAACTGCAGCACTTGTTTTAAGGGGTTGTTAAGTGTTCATTAGCTAGGTTAGATAATATATGTAAATCATATAGAATTGTGTCTATCTCAGTAAGCATTAGCTAATATTATTGTGATTCAGGTTTTATCTGGGCTGCTGAAGTCGCCCAGCCCTGTTGGGCCTGCTTTAGTGTCCTTATGTGTGCCCTCCTTATATGCTGTGCTTTTCCTTTGTATCACTTTATCCTGCTACATAGGGGGAAGAAGTCTATGCTGAGATATGCTAGAGCAGTTTATAGAATGTTATACTCTCACCATAGAGTGATTGTACTTCATTTCTTTGTTTCTTCTTTCTCTCTTTCTCTTCCTCCCTCCCTCTCTCCCTCCCTCCCTCTCTCCCTCCCTCCCTCTTTTCCTCCCTCCCTCCCTTCCTTCCTTCCTTCCTTCCTTCCTTGTATCCCTATACAAAAAGAATAGGACAGCTTGTGGAGTTCATTATGGTGGAAATTTACCTGTGTTGCTTGTTATAGATCTGTTTCCAGCACAACTAGAGGCTCAGTGGTAAGTATTCAGAAGTTCATAAAAGGCAGACACATAAGTCTCATCACATCTTTTGCTGTTGCTTCTAATTCCACGGTCCCTATGCTGGAAATGTCACAGGATACACACAAAATCTTGTTCTGTTAGCAGCAATAATCACTTGATGCTAGTAAAGCACTGTTTTTCAAGCTTTGGGTTTTTTGGCAGTCAAGGGAATGAGTGGCTGGACTGCCTGAATACACAAAAGGAACAGAGGAGAGAGAGGAAGCACCAGCCACTTTCCTGAACATTTGCAGATACTGGGAGTGAGGTTTCGTGTAGACCAAACATCTGGGAAAATTGGCTCAATTTTTCCTTTGCCATCCAGATATCTTTATGCACAGCCTCAATTTCTTTCATCTGACCTTGTCTCGTTGGCAACAAAACAGTTGATCTCTTTAGTAACCACCCTTCCCTTCCTCTCACCAAAATTTTCATTTAGTCTTACTTTGTACTCCCAAGCTTCTCCTGCCCATTCCGTTTACTTGTTAACTCACCAAACATTTCTGATATTGTAGTCCACGTGTAAGTGAGCAAGAAAGGATAAAATGAATATATTATAGCAAGGCAGTAAGTGGGCATTTTTAATCTCATTAGAGGTAACTTTAGGGACCTTTGATTTTGGAGTCAAAGATTCTATCATAATGAGCTTCTGAGCAATTTTCAAGTGTCCTTAAGTAAATCTTCATTATACATAGTAGAAGGTTTTATCCTTCAGCCTAAAGTTGGACAAATCAATAAAACTCTCTTCAGTGACCACAATGATATTAGCCACATTTATTAAATATTCATCCAGACCATTAAATGCCAGCCACTGTGCTAAGTGCAGGAGGTACATTATTAACAAATGCATAGATACGAACTTGGAAGAAACATGTACACAGATAGTTCCTATATACCATTGCTATAGGCTGAATCATGTCCCCTCAAAAGTCATATATTGAACCCCTAACTCTGACACCTCAAAATATGATTACATTTGGAGATAGTGTCTTTAAAGGGGTAATTAGGTGAAAATGAGGCTGTTAGGGCAAGCCTTTATTTGATCTGACTGACATCCTTATAAAATAAAAGACTGGGTATGCAAAGGGATGCCAGGGACTTGTGTGCACAAAAGGATACCCTCTGTAAGCCAAAGAGAGAGGCCTCAGAAGAAAGCAAACCTGTTGGCACCTTGATTTTGACTTCCGGCCTCCAGAACTGTGACAAAACCAATTTCTGTCATTGAAGCCACCCAGCCTTTTGTTATTGCAGCCCTTGCAAACTCATACAACTGTTGATAAGTACTGGGTCCTATGTGAATACAGAAAAGGGGAACCTAACCTAGGTGGAGTTGGAGAGAGGATTTCAGCAGAGACAGGAGAAGGTAGCACTTCAGCTAAACATTAAGGGCTATGTTTATAAGCAGCACGTACATTTCATAAAGGCCCTTTCTATCAGGCACCCTGCATTGCAGAATACATCCATACTGAATGAGAATCTAACAGTATGTGCATATCTAGCATTTTGCTACAAACATATAAAAATGTCTGGAGTACTTGTTTTCAATCTTTTGAAGGAAATGTCTAACTCTGCTTTTAACTGATGTACACATAGCCTCAACACTGTAAGTGGATTCTGGATTCTCCCATTGCAGTGGGCATTAGAGCCCAAGGCCCACCCACTTAGCCTTACTTCCTAAAATAAGTCACGAGGTATGTTTGGATACCCCAAGAGTCTAAGGGAAGTTATTGATCTAGATAGCACAGGGCAGAAAAATATCCATGCCAAGGTTGGAACTCTTTTCAATTGCAGAGAGGGAGACGGAAATTCTTTCCAAAAAACAGAACAGCTCTCATGACAGAAGTGGCCTTCTGTGGGTGTTCAGCATACTGTAGGACGGTGTGGACCCACCTGGCCAGGGCTGCAGATGTGACTTAGAACAAAGAAATAAAAGGAGGATGAGAGGGGAAAAATGAGTCATTTACTGCCACTTTTGGGCCAAGGGTTTAATCAACACCATTTTTGTTGTTGGATTTTCTACTAGAATATGTTCCCAGAAGAATAAGTGTTAAGTAGAGGTTGAAACTACATTTATCAGAAAAAAGTACAGTGGGAATTCTAGTTAGGGGAAATGAGTAAAATAATTAAGAATAGCTGAAGGATGTTAAACTATGGACTGGGATATAAATTAGCTTGGAGGTCACCTCTATGTAGATCTTTAAAAGAGTCAATTACTAGGATTTTTCACTGAGGATTTTTCATTATCAATCCTAAGTATTGGCTATTTCCCTAGATTTTTGGACCTCGGGCATTTTCTTGAGCTGTGGAATGTGTTTTGTCCTCTCCTCTGGTGGTCTGGTTTTGCACTGACCTTTACATTTTATATGTACCCTGACTCCAGATGGCCTATTAATCCTGATGCTAAGTCTTCTTATAAGCTTTGGTTGTGTGTCCGTCCT
Source organism: Galagoides demidoff (assembly GCA_963574575.1). Taxonomy (NCBI): domain Eukaryota; kingdom Metazoa; phylum Chordata; class Mammalia; order Primates; family Galagidae; genus Galagoides; species Galagoides demidoff. The sequence goes on from CAUYQV010067605.1 coordinate 4,802, forward strand.
CCTATTCTAATTTAACTACCAGTTAGTTGGCTTGACCACTAGGACCCTCAGCTTTTCTGTCAATCTTATGTACTCTTATTCTTGGACCTCTAAGGTCTTCTACAGGCTTCACCTCTTCTCATCCCCCAGCACCCCCTTGCAGAGAGAGGATCACTGGTGAGAATGGTTGAGGGCAGGGATGCTAGGGAGCCTGGTTGTTAAGCTTTGGGATATCTAGTGGGATGAACAGAAGGACCCACAGTTCATGTTTCTATCTGCTGTATTTTCTCTCTTTCTTTGAGCTTTCTCCTTTGAGAGTCACAATCTCTCTTGAATTCTGTGTCTGTCTTCCATGTAACTGTAGGAAGCATGCTTCCCTGGAAAGGGCCAGGAAAAAGAAGTTAAAAAATACCCCTTCATCTGATTTTGGTGAGGAACTTTGTCCCTAAACTAAGCAGAAGGTGTGCTCCAGTTCAAGAAGAGCCTATATTATCAATTAGGGGAAAACACCCAGCTAGCAATATAGAATGTGCATTTGCCTTACCTTTGTATATCTCTCCACATAAACGGATTGAGATTGGGTGCTAAACGGTTAGTTGAGGATCTTGGCTGCCAGCTTAAGATATTAATAAATGTCTTAACACAATAAGTAAGTGAGGTGAAGGCTATGTCAACCAGTTTGATGTAAGCATTCCAAATTGTATATAAAATCAGCACATTGTACCACATAAATGCATTGATGTATACATTTATGATTTAATAAAAAATTAAAATAAACATCTAAGAGAATAAAAAAAATATTAATATCTTCTTTGTATCATTGGCAAGTATCACTGCAAGTTCCAAGAAAGACAAAGAAAAGATGATGCTGTTACTGAGTGCAGGCTGCTGTGAAAGCCGAGAGAACTCACAAAAACGGGAGCAAGCTGACGCAGCCAAGGTGGGGAAGGCCAACCTGAGGGCTGAGGTGGTGGAAATGGGGAGGGGAGGAGCTCACTCAGTAAGTACTGTGAAGGACTTCCAAATTCCCAGGCTGCTCCTTGGAGAGTAGACAATTTGAAACAGAGTCTTGGCAGAGCATGGGGATTGGGAAACCTCAATAGCTCTGACCAGTTCCATGTTCTACCACTGCTCCAGCTTGGCCATGAGCTTTCTGACTCAGTAGAGAGGTGATCACACACTGAAAATTTGGCCTCAGCTTGTCCCCCTCCAAGGACCCCTGGAGTGCTGCAGTTAATCAGCAGGCTGGTCATCAAGGGTCACTTGACATTTGGAAAATGTGTTTTAGATACCTAGGAAAGTCTGCTAATACATTCTTTCAGGGTCCCTACAGAGCTGGAGAGCCTGTGGCCAGCGGGACGAGTCAGGCACTGCCCCCACACATGGAACCATTTTGTTTGGGAGCTGGGGCCAGAGCACGATGAGCCTGTCTCCATCCTGCTGTCTGACTCAGAGGCAGAGAGACTGGACATAACAGGACACTGAGGATTACAGGTTTGAAAATCAGACACACTGGGCACCTGCAAACCAAGAGGATGACCACAAAGGGCCTCAATCTGCACAGGCAGCTCCCTAGCACCAGAAGATCATAGGAGAACTAAAGACTTTCTGTTTGCCCCTGTTGTTCCCTGCAGGATATTGGGAAAACAATTGTTTCACTGGGTCAAAGTGCACTGTTATCATCTGGGCCAGTTGGGGCTGGTGTCAAACAACACCTCACTTCACTCATCTGTGGGTACATTATTACTCTGTGAAAGCAAATAAAAATGAGCATAAGTCTTGAAGAGAAAAAAATATCTCAACAAGACAGGAAGATGGGGGAATAGTTATCTCTTCCAATTTTTCCTTATAATAGGTGAGGAGAGAGTTTGTGTGTTGACTGAATAAATATAAAGCCAAAAGCATTGGGGATTTTTTTTGTTTTGTTTTTGATTTGTTTTAAGGTAGCTGATAACGTCCGTCATCTTTCCTTCCACGTATCTTCCTTCTAGGACAATATTTCCCCTCCCCCACCAACACCAAGGCTACTTTCTTATCCCTCATGCAGCCAGGACAAGAAAAATACCAGCATCCAGGGTATTCCCACTCTTTCACAAAGAAGTCTTAAGCTTAGAACTCCTTTTTTTCTCTAGTGCCTACTGAGTTCCCAGCACAGGATAAGAAATGACGATGTGATAATAATACCTAACACAAAGCGCTGTGTTAAATGGCTTAATAGGTAATACATGGGTCATTACAAAAGTTTAGAGATACCCGGAAATCAAGAAATGTAAAATCTGCACGTGTAAAAACAAATGAACCCCTTGCAGAAACACAGATAAACCCAGCAAGTTGAATCAGAAGATACGCTGTCAACTATGTGTCTTGGAAGTGAGATGACGGACTTAACACAGACTGTCTCAACACTTCTATAGCAACCTAGGTGTAGCTTTTGATTCCGAAATAAAAACAGATATTATTAATAGCCCCATTTTAAACAGGGGGAAACTGACGTTTAGTGAGATTTAGAGAGACTATTGACCAAAGATTATGATATTAGGAAGTGGATATGATATTAGCTAGTAAATTCAGGGCACCTGACTTCCAATCCTATTATTTTTCTATGATTCAGAAATAACTTATCTTCCCAAGTTGATCTACACATTGAATGCAATTTCTCTTAAAATCTCACAATCTTTTTTGCAGAAATTGATAGCTGAATGTAAAAGACCCACTAAGGCCAAAATTATCTTGAAAAAGAAGAAAAAAGTTAGAGGACTTACACTTCCTGATTATACTCTACTCTACAACTACAGTAACCAATTTATGATCAACAGATTTTTGACAAAAGTGCCAAGGCAATTCAATGGGACAATATAATGATTCTGGGACAAGTGGATAGACATAGGAAATATGATGAATTTTGACCCTTACTTTATATCATACATAAAAATCAAATCAAAATGTACCTCAAATTGAAATATAAACTTAAATATAAAGCTTTCTTTAAAACTTTTGGGAGAAAACATAGCAGAAAAATCTTTGTGACCTTGGATTAGACAAATATTTCTTAGCTAGAACACCAAATGTATAATCTATTAAAGAAAAATACTGATAAATTGGACTTAAAATGTCTACACTTCAAAAGACACCTTCAAGAAAATGAAAAGAACTTGGGCAGTTTATTTGACCCCAATTGCCTGATTGATACAACAAAAAGGAAGAAAGGAAAGAAGGAAGGAAGGAAGGAAGAAGGTAGGGAGGGAAGGAGGGATGGAGGAAGGAAGGAAGGAAAGAAGGAAGGGAGGAAAGAAGGAAGGAAGGTAAGGAAAGGATCAGTCACAGACTGGGAAAAAATACCTGCAGGTCATATACCTGCAAAAGAAGTTGTATCTAGAACATGTAAAGAACTCTTACAAAACAATATCAAAAAGATAACCCAATATAAAATGGCCAGATTATAGTATTTGAATAGACATATCATCTAAATATCCTGATGGCCAATAGCACATAAAAAGGTATAAAACATCACTAGTCATTGGGGAATGCAAATTAAAATGAGATACCACACTATACAAACTAGAATAGCTATCTTTAAAAAGAGAGACACAAAGTGTTGGTAAGTATCTCTCTTAAGGAGAAAGTGGATTCGTATATGTGAATTACTCATGAATATATGAGTGGTTCCTCGCTCTGAAAAACAGTTTGGCAATTACAAATGTAAATGTAAATTTACTAAAGAGCTCAGAAATTTTACTCCTAGGTATCTATGAAGGAGAAATGAAAAGACATCCACACAAAAACTTACACATGAAGTTTTGTAGCAATTTTATTTGTAATAGCTAAAAACTGGAAAAAACTCAGATGTCCAGCATCTAAGGTATGGTTGAATAAAAGTGGTATAGCCACATTTCAGCAACAAAACAAAATGAAATACTGATAACTTGGATGACTCTTGAGAACATTATGCTGATGGAAATAGACACAAAGGATCCTATATTGTTTGATTCCATTTATATGGTAAGTTCTGTAAGGGTAAATCTATAGAGATGGAAAATAGATTAGTGGTTGTCTAGGACTGGAGGTGAAATCAAGGAATGGCTGCAAATGCACATGAGGGATCTTTGGAGAAATGGAAACATTCTAAACTTAGACTCTGGTGACAGACAACTCTGTAAATTTACTAAAATCATTGACTTTTACACTTAAAGTGGGTATAACACATGGCTCCCATATTATACACACGATTAAAGAACTGTTTAAAAAAAGAAAAGAGAGATAGTTTTCAAATAGCTAAATATAATAAATACATCTTTGGGCTTTGGTTTGCTTTTTTGGTCTACTGTTCATTTCTTGGTTTTACTTCTTTCTCTCAGCTGTCTAGAATCCATCATCCACTTCTTCAGACATGACTCTTAGTAGCGTCATCAACTGTACTGTGCCAACTTTCCTGTATTTAACCTCCTCAACAAAGCTTGGATTATGGATGAACTGAGCCCTGTCCATGCTCTACTCCATTCAGCCTGTGACATAGACGGACCCATGCTGTTGTCAGTACAGACCCATGCTGTGGTCAGGAAACACTCAAGTGATAGGATCTGTTATGCTCTTAGCATCATTTGCTCAGAACCATTTGCCAATTCTAGTGTAGATGCCTTGTGAAGTCTTTTTCTGATTCTTCAATTTCAACTTGCTACTTCTGTTTTTACATCTATTTTTTCACAGAAAAAGGAGAGCAAACTATTGTGAAATCTCTGGACTTCTTGTCTTCATAATGACCAAGAGGGATTCGTGGGTAACACCATCATTGTTCCATACGTCCTCATTTGAGTTTGACAGTGTTCTTTTTCTCTCAAATCCTGTAAAACTTTAACTCTGCAGCAATCTATGGGTTGTTTGGTTGTTTGTTTTGCATGGTTTTACGTGCAGGCTGTTCAGCACTGACTACATGCTAACAGAGTCACATAAATGAATGCATTAGAGCCAGAAATGCTTGTGATTTTTCAGTGTCAGATGGACTTCCTTCTCTTGTATGAAGTGATCCTTTAAACATCTTTAAATTCACCCCATCTCCTATTTTCTGCAGAGGCAATCATAATAATTCACCCCCATCCTCAGTTCTCAAACCCTCATCAGAAGGCTTTCTCTCACAGCCTTGGAAACTTACCAACCACTTCATCCTGACATTCTTTCTGCCATTCACTCCTGTTATGGACCTGAATTATGATCCCTCAAAATTCCTATGTTGGAGCCCTTCCTTTTAATGTGTTGGTATTTGGAAATAGGACCTTTAAGGCCGTAATTAAGGTTAAATGAGGCCATAGGTGTGGGTGCCTAATTCAATAATCCTGGCATCCCTGTGAAAAAAGAAGAGACTCCAGGAATGTAGAGGCACAGAGGAAAGACCACTGGAAGATGTTGCAAGGAGGTGGCTGCCTGCAAGCTAATGGGAGAGCCCTCAGGAGAAACCAAACCTGTTGACACCTGTACTTCCAGCCTCCTGGACTGTGATAAAGAGCTTGTGCTATTTAAGCCATCCAGTCGGTGCTATTTTGTTAGAGCCGTCCTAGAAGGCTAAAATCACTCGTCTTGTTCATCTATAATACTCTCTACTCTACTTTAGAGCATCTTTCCCTGTCTTCTGGAACTTTGCCCAACCAATTTTTCTCTCTTTCCTTGGTTTTTAATCACCCTATAGCTTTTGGCTCTTTTTCATATTAAAAACAAAAGAGAATAGCTGCAGTGTTTCCTCTATCATTAGGTATCTTCCCTTTCTTTCAGAGCTCTTGGAAGAAGAAATCTCTTCTCATTCTTTCCAGTACCTTCTTCCAATTCCTGCAGTGTCTTGTGGCAGAGATTCCTAGCTGTCTTTTCTTTTTCATAGTGACAGAACATGTAATCTAACCAAAAAATTATTTTTCTTTGCTTTCTTGATAGCTATGACGTTCTGGCCCATGAGCTATAAGTGAAATATTGCATGGGGACTTCTGGGACATTTCCTTAGAGTGGAGGTGTGTGTTTCTCCCCATTTCTCCTTCTTATTATCTGAAATGAGCACTGTTATTGCTTTTTCCCCGTGTACCCAAGACTACACTCCTCTATCTACCCACTGTACTTTGTAGAGACTTTTATTATAATTATTGGAAATGAATTATAATTATTTCTACATACAAATTCTTACTGAGCTATATGCTTTTGTTTTTGTATTCTTGTGTTTATTAGTGAGCCTAGCAATAGTAGGCATTCAATATATAATTTCTGAAGAAACAGGTAAATATATGAGTTATTGAACCTGTGGAAAGCTTTGATCATTATAACCATAGGCCCTCTTTATCTAAATTCAGTCTATTAGTTGGTCAGTTGTCCTTATCTTTAGTGTGTGGGTATATGTTACAGGTAATGCAGATAATCAATGGCTCTGATTCAGAGTCTTTTCTGCTTGCAGACAAGCAAACGTATGTGCAAGCAACCATAACATGAAGTAGAGGGTGGACATGCCCAAGGAGAAGTCAGAGAAAGACTGAGTTCAGAGGTGGAAGTTAGGTCTTTTGTTTTAAGGACAGGGAAGAATCTGGCATTAAAAAGGGCTTTGAAGGTGAGTACGAATTGAATATGTGAGGTTGGAAAGCAGAGCATTCCAATAGGTAAAAATAGAAGAAAAACTAGATTATGGAAGGAATGTGGTGCCATTACATGGAAAGCAGGACACGTATCAGAGAGTGTTAGAACATAAACATGGTGAAGGGAAGCTGGGGTACAGGTATGAGTAATCTGAGTTCAGCTCCAGTAATGGGGAGAGCCACTGCAGGTGATCTACTATGAAGGCTAGGATGTCTTGGGCCTGAGACCTTTTAGGTAAATAGCCAATTAGTTAAGTTGCTAGCCTTTCTCTTTGATTTAACTGACCTAACCATGATTTTTATACCTTGACCTTCTACATCAAGAAAGTGAAATGATGAATTTTCATAATGGCATAAAATTGCATTCTTTCAGATTCATCAGACTAGGTCAGCTAGTATTAATGAAATGTCAGATCAAAATGAGAGTATTCATAGCTGAATTCTAGCTGATGGTTTCAAGGATGGGTGACATCTGCAACCACAATAACCTCCAGAGTTCATGTCCTACTTTACTGGGAGACATGAAGGTACTTTGTCAGAGCATCAGCCTGAGCAGGTATGGTTCACGTTTACGCTGCAGTTACAATGCCTGGATACAAGCAGATGTTTCTGACGGGAGTTTCCTTATCTGGATTACTGGCAAGTGTTATGGTTTTGTAGTCAGGGAACTTGGGTCCTAACTCTGCATGTTCTGTCAGTAGTGTGACTGTAAAGCAAGGCATTTCATCTCTTTGAGCTACAGCTTTCTCTTCTGTGAAATACTGGCTTAGAATTTTTAGCTTACGGTGTTGTGCATTGCGGGGTTTTCTAAACTAGCTGCGGTCATTTTTTTTCAGTTACAATCCATTGCAGATCCAATTGATTTTTGTTTAAAGTTCCAATTTTATAGCAGATGATTACTTTCATAAAATACAATAAAAATGCATTACTAGAAAATGAAATAAAAAATATATAAGCTTCATTAAAAACTTTTTGTTGTTGTTTTTATTAGATTCTGGAGACATGAGAGTCTGGCTGTAGGTCTAGACCCAATGAGAAGGGCCGGGGGTAGGTCCTGGGGAAGGTCATCTGTCTCTTGCAAAGGATTTCAGGGCAGGCCCATAACAGGTGATTTAGGCTGGGGTGGCTAACCTCAGCAGACAAAGAAGGAGATGTTTCTGTTGCCCAAACATCCATATCAGATTTGGGTTTTAAGGTTTCCAGCTTCATCAAAATCTTTGTTAAGATGCATCCCAAATTTTAGGGTCATACTTCTTTTTTTAATCTATCTTAACATTAACACAAAAGACCTCATGAGTTTGGGGATGTAATTTGAGCTATAATTCAGCTGCTGTCAGGATTAGACTTTCATTTGATTTTTAGAAATGTTGGCTCTGTAATCACAAGAGATAAGGGTTTCTTTTGAGCTGTCGTTCAACTTCATATCCTTTTTGTATATCTTTAGCTGGGAATAAAGCCCTTAACTCATTATTTTCTTTCTCCAAGTTCTTCAGTGCCCTTAGAAGCAAGCAAGCAACCCTATTATACTCTCTGTTTTCATTAAAATTCTCTGTAGAAGGAAGCAGAAGCCCAGAAATATGAACTGGAGCCCAGGGAGATAGATGGAGCCTGTGTCAGTGCCTGTATAAGTCAGCTCTAGCCACCTAAACAAAATAACACAGATCACTGGCCTTGGACAGCAGAAATTTATTTTCTCAGGGGTCTAGAGGCTGGAAAGTTCAAGATCAAGGCCCAGCAGGGTTTGGTTCTGGTGGGAATTCCCTTTCTGGCTCATAGATATCTGACTTCTTGCTGTATCTTTGTATGGTGGGATTGGGAGAGACAGAGACTGTTGGCATCTCCTCTCTTCAAGACACTAATCCTACCAGGTTGTGACCTCGTCTAACCTTAGTTACTTCTGTATAGGTTTTATCTCCAGCTGCAGTCACTTGGGGGGTTTGGCTTTCAGCATGTGAATTTGGGGGGAGGCAATTCAGTCCATAGCAGTCATTCTTCATCTTTAATTTTCCAACTTCAATGATGTAGGTCTCATGAAGGAAAAGCTGGGATCTTTGTCACAAGAACAGACACATATCTGGCCTAGGGGCTGTAGAAACTCAAGAAGGATCTGGTGGGAGGCAGAATGGCTATTGGCCTACCACTGTCTTGTACCAACAAGGGGAGCTGGCAGACTGTGAGAAGGTCCATGACTTGTAGTAAGTAGCACGTGGCACCTGCAGTGACATTCCAAGTGGAGAAACAAGATGCTAGCTATAGCTCCATGTTTACTTGTCATCTCCCATGCAAAATGCTTTTGTGACCCACACTCCTAACTGTGCAGAGATAGGAATTGTAGTTTCAGTGTGTCTAAGCTGACACAGCAGGGGGAAACCAGTTCATCTAACACCTTTAGGCTGTGAAACAAGAATGTAAACTCACTGATGGATAGGTGTGCTCCCACCTAAGGGGCACAATGTAAGGGTACATGGCACCCCTCCTGGGTGCAGGACACAACTACAACAAGGATTTTACCTAACAAATGCAAACACTGTACCCTAATAATTTGTACCCTCACATTAACCTGAAATTAAAAAAAAATAAAGTCACAGATTTGATAGATGTTTTTAAAAGACCAATCTTGTAGAAAATGGAGTTCAATAGAGCAGGAGTGGCGAAGGGACCAGTTCAGAGAAGATTGTGTGGGACTGTGGTGACTTTGCTTAGGATGGGAGGAGTGGAGTTGGAGAGTCTGTTTTGATGGACTGAATGTGAGGAGTTTGAGTGAATAAGGTTTCAGCTGGAGTGACTGGATGAATGACAGTACAATTAATATAGCTGGGAAGAACTAGGGGAGGAGAATTTGGAGGAGGGTCATTTCACAGGCATGAATGTATTCAACTGTAAATAGAGACAATTCAACAAAAAATGGCTTAAATAAATTAGGAGTATTAGTCTTAAAGGATCAGAAGTTCCGGGGGTAGTTATTCTGGTGCCGATAGAGTGGTTTAGTGATGTTACATAAAGTTTCAGGCTCATGTTCCCTGTCTTCCTTCCCCCTTCCTTCTTCCTTCCTCCCTCTCTCCCTGCCTTCCTTCCTTTTTTCACATTTAGGCTTTCAGAGCTTTTGCCTCGTTGTTATAAGATGCTCCATCTTTGTCTATGTTCTGAGCATGAAAAGGTGACAGAAAGCAAAAGACCAAACTGGCATGCCACTGAGATCACCCCTTTCAAAGAGAGTTCCCCAAAGCCTCCCAAGTAACTTCTACTGATATCTTTTCGGACAAAATGGTGTCATATGGCCACTGTAATGAGAAGGTTAGCAGGGAGTAGGAGATACGTGGATGGTATTTGGGTAAACTATATGTGGGATGTATATTTTTGATTTGAGGGACCACGTGAAAATGTCAAGCAGTCGGTCAGACATGAGCTTTACCTTGGGAGTGTCATATCTTTGGCCTACCTGGCTTCCCCAGGTGAACTGAAATATAAAATGGCACATCTGTAGTGTGCTGATGTCTCACCCTGCAAAGCAAGTTCCTGTGTGCGTGTGTGCGTGTATGAAAGGAGAGTGGGGTTTGAACATGCCCCAGTGTAACAGCTAAGTCTGCAGCCTGGGCTGACGTACAGGATGAGAGTGGATTGTTGAGATGTGGCAGGATTGCACACGCAGAGGACAGTGTCCTCCTACAAGACTCATCAGAGCCATTGCCTGTCACTCTGCCACTTAGATTGGGCTGTCACAAAGGATAACAAGAATCATACTCATTTTGCAGATCAGAAATAAACTGTGATCTCCAGGCCAAATCCATCCAAATTTTACAAATAACGTGTTACTGGAGCACAGGTGTATTGGTGGTCTAGGGCTGTTTTCATGCTAAACTGCAGAGTTGAATAGTAGCAACAGAGCCCATCTGTCTAAAATACAATATTTATATGTGTTAATACTATTTTCCCTTTACAGAAAAAGTATTTGTTGATCCCTGTTGTAGATCACATTTCTGTTTATGTTAACATCAGATTATTTAACTAATTACATTGAGGGAGACA
>CAUYQV010067610.1:0-12487 GCA_963574575.1 Galagoides demidoff
TGTCATAGACTGGACATGCGCCACGTGTATGTATCAGTATAGTAGGCCTAGTTCCATCTGTTGTTCACCTCTTATTTTGACTTGGTACAGTGCCTTGGGCCTCTATTCTCTGTGAACAGAACTTAGAGGTTCTTCTGTATATTCTTAGGGCAAGTAAAGCTGTGCAACTACTTTGAAAAACAGTTGGTAAATTTTCAAAATGTTAAAGTTATAATATGGCTTAGCAATTATGCTCCTACGTATATAGCCAAGCCTGTAAATTTACTAAAAGTCATTATTTTGTATACTTTAAATGGGTAAATTTTATAGTACATGAATTACAATTCAATAAAGCCATTCAAAAAGTAAATAATTCAGACATTTGTAAGTAATTTTTGTAGATAGTTTTCACATACTCATCACTTCTGTAATAATTTTTTAAGGATTGTTCAAACAATAATGTATATGAGGTAGTTACTAATATCATACTTAATTCACAGGGCACTGAAACTCATAACACTTCTGTAACCTGCTGATAGTCATACGGCATTTAGTCATATAGATTCAGGCTAGAATCTGTACACGGGCAGTCTGGTTACAAATTACTTGCCTCAAACCACATGCTTCTGCTATAGTATACTGATAAGAATTTATACTCCTATTTTATTCTTATTACTCTTACAGAAATTATGTAATTTTGCAAGATTTTTAGGAAAGATGTTTTCTTTCTGCCAAAGCTAAGCAGGGCAAACTCCAGTGTGAATGCACACTGTCCCTGGGGCCTTCACTGTTGCCTGCAATGGTCTTCCTCTTTTTGCTCTAGTTTAAATTCTACTCACTTTTCAAGGCCCACCTCAAAGTTATCACACACAAACACACACACACACACATCCCCCACATATTTTCTTTACCCACTCATAAATTGTTGGGCACTTAGGTTGATTCTTCATCTTTGCAATTGTGAATTATGTTCCAGTAAACATTCAAGTGCAGGTGTCTTTTTGATAACGTGACTTTTTATCCCTTTGTGTAAATGCCTAAATAGTGGGATTGCTGGATCAAATGGTGCCTCTGCATTTAATTCTTTGAGGACTCTTCACACTGTTTCCAAAGAGGTTGTACTAATTTGCAGTCCTACCAACAGTGTGTAAGTGTTCTGTTCTCTCTGCTTCCGTTCCAGCAAGTATTGCTTTTTTGACTTTTTAATAATGACCATGCTGAGAGGAATAAGGTCATATCTTATTGTGGTTTTAATTTGTGTTTCCATGATGATTAGCAATTCTCAAGAGTAGGGGACGCTGATATTTGTATTTGTAACCTGCAGACTTTCAGTCTTGCTATTTGGAAGGTACTTAGTAAACACTGACTGAATGAAAAAGAGATGGAGGCTATGGAATAAATATCATAGATGATCATTTCTTTACCCTTAGAGAACTTCGGTTATAATTAGGGAACCAAAACTCTCACAACATTGGATAGTGAATAACTCATGCAAGAGAAAGACGGGGTATGCTTAATAAACAGTACAATTTTGACTAGAATCATTGAAGTGAAGACATTTCTAAGCTCTCTAGTATACATTTAAGACACAGACTTTGTTTCTGAACAATTTTGTAGCTATTGTAATAGTTAAATGTCACCTGATTTATGCAGCCAAATGTTGATGCTTTGTGTATTAAAAAGTAAAATCAACCTCGAGCTTGTTGTTACATCTCTGAGCAAAAGTAATAATTTTAAAGGGGGGTTGATTTGCCAGTTCTATTTTAAAGTACCTTACTCATTTGGGTAAGCATGCCAGCGTTTGATCCCATTGGCATAGAGTTTGGAAATGAATATTCCAGACAGTGCCTGGTTTAGCAGTTGGAACCGAAGTTTGCTGGCCTGAGAATGTCATTATTTCCTTAAAGAATGATTTACCTGTGTAACTTTTCAATCAGCAAATTATTTTTAAAATAAATCTAAAAGGGAAAATATTGTTCCTGCCAGGAAGAACAAAACATTTTCTTCTTTTATAGCGTGTAACTAAAAAGATCTGCCAAATACAAATACTTCTTTCCAATAGTAATGAGAATGTATGACTCAGATATAGTCAAACAGATTTTTCCTTCTGGATACGGCAGCCAGATACCTTTACATTACTTCTCGAGCCACTTGAGTGTCAATTAGTGGACACTATCAGTCAGTTTCTAAACACATGACATTGAATCTGCATTGGCTGCCTGGCCTCAGAGTTTCCTGAAAGTCATTGCCTCCCCCACGTCACCAATAGACCTTACAGACACAACAAGCCTGGTGGTTGTATTGGAATTCTGTTCCTCCAAAAGCAAGTACGGTTCAGTGCAGAAGAAAGCATGAGGGGTGGGAAACATGGAGCTCATAAAGTAATATCTCTGCTGACATATGAACCAGGCATTTACTTCTCACTCAAGGTCCAGTCTCTATTTTGAGAGTTCACAGTAATTTTGACTCTGAGAGAAATCATGAAATTGAAGAAGTTCTGAAGTAAGGGACTTTCCTCCTGAACCACCACTAACAAGTCTAGTTGATGGTTTTTTAGACTGGGGATATGTTAAAGATCTGAGGTTTGTTTGCACTTCTATAATTACATATATATTAGGAATCAGTGTCTCCAAGCAATCCTATAATAATAAGGAATGTGTTATTGAAAGTCTATCCATTCAATTTGAGCCCTTTAGGGTGTACGTGTGTGTTTGCTTGTGGGTATTGTAATGATCTTCATCACAGAATCTTTTCTGGTTAGAGCTTTCCAAAAATGTTAAAATTACAGTAAAAGATACGAAAACGGACTAAAATTCTGAGAAATACATGCAGCTAGTACCTGCCAAAACATACAAGGCAGTTTATAGTGGTCAAATCTGGGTCACATTTGAAAGTTTAATTCTCAGTTGGAGAGATTTTTATTTTATCCAAAGTAGGTTATTCTAGAGATCCCCAAATACAAGCACAGTCAACTCCTTGTGTGGTATCCGCACCCCTGTTGACATCCTTCATCATATGCATATTGCTTATGAATTGAATCTAAAATCAAAATGTGATATTAACAAAAACACACTGCTCATCGTATTAATATCAGGCATTTTCTACCAACAAATTGCATACGTTTATTAAACACATACAGTACTGGTTGATTACTACACATCACACAGTCTGATAAGCATTAAGAAAATAGTGTCGCTATTACCTTCACCCTTAAAGGACAATGATGTGCTGTACTAATTATTTCTTTTACTTCTAAGTGTGATAAATGCATGCTGTTTATAGCCTCTAAGTGCCTCAAGATCTGCCCTACTAATTTTCCAGTTTCATCTCATATCAAACTTATCCTCCCTGCCCGTGCTCCATTTATGTGGACTCTATTCTTTCCCCTTACAATACAAGCGCTGATTTCCCTCTCAGGATCTGTGTCCATTCTGTTCCCTCTGCTTGGAAACATTCTTTCCCTAAATCTCTCAGGGTTAGATTCTTCTTATCATTTAGTTTCCTGATAAATTCCCTTCTTAAGGAATCTTTCCTTGATCACCTGATGAAATATGGCCCTTCCCAACCTCTGTCATCTTAGTCTGTATTCTCCAGTGGAATTATCACTTTGGGAATTGTCTTGTTTATTTTTTTCCACATTTTCCTTGAGTCACCTACTACTGGTTTCTTAACTCTGTGACAGTAAGGATATTACCAATCACATTCACATTCTATTCATAGTGCCTACAACAGAGCCCAGGAGTGGGGTGGGGGAAGCTTAATGAAAGTCTTGACATTTTGATACATAAATAAGAATGATTATGTAGGGTTTTTTAAACTGGGGTTTCTTTTAGATGTTATTCTCCTAGATGACCTTGATTCATAAATCTCTAAACATTCCTTTGACATGTTCATTTGTCATTGATCATTTAGCAAAGAGCAAAGGTCCTTGTAGGATCAGAGAAATCTATATGGCATCCAGTTTGAATGGAGTAATGTTTTGGAGAAATATAACCTGTATAATATATAAACATGAAACAAAACTGTCACTAATTTAAAAACAAAATGATCAGCCATTTAGATTTTCTGCTATTCTGCTCATGATTTCAGAGAAGTGATGTTCAGATTCTATGGTTATCATGGTATGATATTAAAATTCAGCAATATATAGCAAACTAGATATCTTCTTATATCAGCCAATATTGGTTAATACAGTGAACTAAGCCCTATGATTTTCATCACATTCAATTATAATCTTACTTTGTTTTACTTTTGTCATTGATAAAAGGGGGAAGTATTACAAGACAGTCTATAGGATTAGTTTTAATTGTATATTATTTTTGGCATTAAATTCTGAAAAGAATTATTTGGCAAAGAACCATCTCACTAGCTCTTATGGTTACAGGGTTTGAAACTCCACCCCCCCACACACACACATAAAATTAGGTGAGTGAACAGTTTGTGTATTGTAACGTCTGGCTAGAAATAGATTTCCTGATGGTGTTTAGGGTTTAAGCAAATATATACTATTTTTTTAAATACCATAGGAAGTCTGTAGGAGTGACATATCCAGACTTTATCCTTAGTAATTATAACCTTAATTCTAAAATTGAGGAATTACGTACACATTGACACATTATGCAAAATAGTATTGTTGAAATTGAGAGTCACTTCAGTCACATGTTCATGGCTATTTCCCAAACCAAGAGTAAAAAGAACTGGCTTCCAAAGATTCCAGCACAGCACAGGTGTGAAATAATAATGCGACACACGTTGAGTCTCCTTAGCAATAGAGAGGTGGTCATTAATGAAGGCAAATTTTAATGTTTCAGATGCTGCAGAATTGACCTTGGTATAATTGTTCAAGCATCAGAACTTGGATGTATATTCTTCTAAACTAGTCTTAAGAAGCTTCCTTTTTGCAAATGAGACTGACGGAAAGTTTCAAATTTCACAGTTACTTTCTAAGCTACACATACGTAAAAATAATCAAAGAATAGGAACAGAATTTTCCTTTTATCCCTGTGTAACTTAAAAACAGCGATGCCAGTTTGGCTCACTCACCACAAAAACTTTCATCTTTCGCTGGAAATCAATAGATCAAAGGATAGTGTTACAGAAAGATGTGAATGAATGGAAACAGGCTGTCAACGGATGAGTTTACTCCTCTTTTTTGTGAAGTCGTATTATTAAAAAGAAAAAAGTGGATATGACTAAACCACCATCACTAAAACGAAAGTTAGCCCATATATGGTGCAATGTTGATAGTAAAATTAAACAATTAAGTTGTATGAATAGGTATTATTATGAGTAACAACCATTTTAACATTTGCTCTTAATTATGAGTTAAAAGGATTTTAGCCCCTAATTATTATTTTATTTTGGTATCATAAAGTCTATTGCAAAGTGAAAATGTATTTGTTCATCTCCCCTATGGCTGTCATGTTCATTAGAATAGCCCCCCTTGCTAAGGCCCTAAGCTGCAGATGCTGGTGTGGATGTGTGGAGTAGGGAACACTCACACTGCCTGGATTGAGTGTTTGGGATTGCAAATTAGTACAGGCCCTGTGGAGAATCCTCAAAGAGCTAAAAGTAGACCTTCCATTTGATCCTGCAAATCCCATTACGAGGTATCTACCCAGCTTGAAAAAAAAATCATTTACCACAAGGATATTTGCACTAGAATGTTTATTGTAGCTCAATTATAATTGCTAAAATTTGGAATTGACTCAATTGCCCATCAACATACGAATGGATTAATACACTGAGATATACGTATACCATAGAATATTATCCAGTCATAAAAAGATGGAGACTTTACATCTTTTGTATTTACCAGGAAAGAGTTAAAGAACATTCTTCTTAGTAAACTACTATGAGACCAATTGATGAACAACTACCACCACATGAGAAATTTAATTCAAGTAGGTGGGGGGAGAAGGGAAAGGGGAGGGTAGAGAGAGGGAAAGGAAAGGAGGGGATTGGTAAGCTCTCACCTAATGGGCACAATTGAATGGCATACAGCATAACTCCCTGGGTGAAAGGCTCAACTACAACGTGAACTTTACCTAACAAATGCAAATAATGTAACCTAATCACTTGTACCCCAATATTAATCTGAAATGAAAACAAAAAGAAATGTAGAGGCTCAGTCCCCATAAGGCAAAGTAACAGAAGAATTTTAATAACTAGATATACCTTCATCTGTATTTTGCTTCTTTTGAATCCTTAAAATGGCATATATTTATTTATTTTTATTTTATTTTATTTACTTATTTTGAGACAGAATTTCACTTTGTTGCCTTTGGTAGAGTGCTGTAGCATCACTCCCAGCAACCTCAAACTCTTGGGCTCAAGCAATTCTCTTGCCTCAGCCTCCTGAGTGGCTGGGACTGCAGGTACTCACCGCAGTGCTGGGCTCACTCTAGCTCAGGCTGGTCTCAAACCCATGAGCTCTGGCAATTCACCCACCTCGGCCATTCAGAGTGCTGGGATTATAGGCATGATCCACAGCTCCTGGCCTGCCATCTCAACTTTAACATATTAATTTGGTATCATGTAGAATTGAGTAAAATATTTTGGTACCTAAATTCAAAAAAATCACTATCCCTAAAAATAAGACAGAAATTTTAAAAAAAACTTTCTCTTTAAAAAATGAAGATAGATACTTCATTTATTATGAAGTTAATTGACCCCCTGTCAGTTTGGTATGGTCTAGTAATATATTTTGAAACAGAACAGTATACATTTTTATATACATATAAATCTTTACTAAAATTAGATGAAGATGACCCTTAATGTGATGCTATTGAAATCATTGCTATTGATTTTTTAGATACCATTTTTTGACAGTGCATTTTTAAAGGAATTTGATGTTTCAAATAAGCTCTTTGAAAGCAACCAACTCCCATACAGCCTTTGATTGTAAGATCATGTTTATTTTTATGTATACAATATATTTTTTTAAATCTACGTGCTCATTAGCTGCATAACAAAATGAAATGCACACTCTTTGCAGAATACTGGGCACATAGTTGACTACGTTGCTCAGTGTAGCTTGCAATTAGATGTGCTCATTTGCAGTGATAGCTCCCACTTCCAGACATAGCTCAAACAACATTCTCATTTACATCCTTCCATTCCAGTGGAATAAAAAAGAGCCAGTAGCTTTGCAAGGCAAGTGTTGGAGATGGCAGGGGTTCCATCTTGACTGTATAGGGGAGGGTCGTGTTATCACCTTATGTTCCTACCTAATACTTTTACATAAACGAGAAATAGATCTTTACTGTGTTTGGACTGTTACACACTTTCGAAGTCTGTCTGTTATTTCATTTAGCCTATCTTAAATAATATACCAGTACTCTCAAATAAAAAGTTCCTGACCTGAATTCTTGGACAAATTGAAGTCCTCTTTAATCCTTTTCCCAGATGGCTTCACCCTTCTTCCTGCCACAAAATCACCCACATTCCTTCCCTGTCCTTTCTCTGTGATGGTGCTTTTAGGTCTTATTTCCTTGAGAATAAAGAAGTAGGTAAAAATGCCCTTGTCCCCACATCTCAGTCCACACTTGCTTTCCTTCCTGTTTCATTTTAGTAAAAGGAAAGATAAAAAAAAGTAAATGAAGCAATTAGATTGTGTGGGTGGAGACTTAATAGCGTTCATTCCTTGGATCAGAGAATTGCAATTTCATTTAACACTCTAACTCTGATCCTCTGAGACCTTGGTAAAAATGGTATGTCAAGCATGGTATCAGACAGCATTGCCTACAACAAAAATTAACCCTGAAAAGAACATCTGGATTGGATATAGCTTTAGGTTGTAGCACCTAGTCTGATTTGTTGTTGTTATTCTTGGAGATAGGCCCATAGAGTTCTTGTAAGAGATATTGCCTTCTATGGCTCATGTGTCTTTTAAGCCAAAGCGACTCCTGTACCTCTTAATATAGAGGCCTAGCCCTTGGGTTGTGATGATTGTGACATGAGCTGAGGATAGAAAGCTTCTGGGGATGGACTGTTGTCTAGGCCCCTGCAGGATGCTTGATGAAGGAATGCCTGATGTTCCCTCCTTCTAAAGGTTACACTGTTATAAAAGCATAAATAAAATGTGTTCTTCATAAACACTGATTATAAAAATGTATATTGAGAGATACATGTATTCCATCATCTCTTAGAATTTAAAACTAAGAACGCTGCTAGGAAATATTGACAGGAAGATATTCTGAATATATCTATAATTCCCTCATTTATTCATTCTCCATTCTTGGTTCCTTTTCTGAGATATTTAGTTCCATTAACCTTGAGTTTTTCTATCTTGATGAATTTTTTTCCCATTCACCTTTCTTTTCAGTTTAATATCTGTGGTGGATGGTGGCTCATTTAATCCTAGCACTCTGGGAGGCAGAGGTGGGTGATTTGCCTGAGCTCACAGGTTCAAGATCAGCCTGAGGAAGAACAAGACCCCCATCTCTTAAAAACAGCTCTGCATTGTGGCGATCACCTGTAGTCCCAGCAACTGGGGAGGCTGAGACAAGAAAATCACTTGAGCCCAAGAGTTTGAGGTTGCTGTGACTCCACAGCACTATACAGTATAGGACAAGTGAGACTCTGTGTTAAAAAAAAAATTGGTTTGGCGCCTGTGGCTCAAGTGGCTAAGGCGCCAGCCATGTACACCTGAGCCAGCGGGTTCGAATCCAGCCCAGGCCGCTAAACAACAATGACGGCTACAACCAAAAAATAGCCGGGTGTTGTGGCGAGCGCCTGTAGTCCCAGCTACTTGGGAGGAGGAGGCAGGAGATGAGACTCGCTTAAGCCCAGGAGTTGGAGGTTGCTGTGCGTTGTGATGCCATGGCACTCTACCCAGGGTGACAGCTTGAGACTCTGTCTCAAAAAAAAAAAAAAATTCTGTGGCCTATCACTTCAACATTTTCTTTCTATTATTTTCAGTTTTCTTATGACATTAACCTTTTATTACAACCTCCTTGGAAAACTCCAATATTCAGTAAATTGAAGAAGCTTCATCTGTGCCTGGATCAGGGTTGTTCAGTGATGCTACAGATAAAAAATATACACTGGGATGATTATATGACAGTAACCAACATTGAGTGCTTTTTTTATTTGTTCATTTATCTAATAAAAGAGTCATTGAGTGTCTATTGTATGAAATAAGCCAAAGATATTAAAATAATTAAAATAAGCATAGTCTTCACCTTGGTGGAGCTTTCAATATGAGAATAAACAGACACTTAACAGCTCATTACTTCATGATTTGATTCCATTGTGATAAATTTTACACAGGCAAAGCCCAATGTTTCACGAGAGCATTCAGCTGGGAAAGAGATCCTAATTGGTGTCTTTATTCTCTGAAGAGGTGAGGTGTGTGATTAGGGCAGAAATGTGTGGGTTGAACAGGGGAAATCGGAAAATTAAAATGATTTGGGGTGAGGAGAGATTCCAGATAGAGGAAATCGCCTGTGGGAAATTTGGCCCAATGGCAGAGTTTCTGTACATCCAGGTGTTTCTACATCCCGTTCCCCGCCTCAGGAACCTTTTTCCCTCCTGTCCCTCTACCCCACCTCACAGCTGATGAATGTTGACTTGTCATCCAGGTTCCAGTGTAGCAAGCAGCTATTTTTTTTTCCTAGAGATAAATTTTCAGTCCTTTGACCCTGGTTTGTAGGTCTTCCTTGTGTTATCAAGGCCTCTTCCTCCAGAGCACCAAACCATAACCACACTGTGCTGGCTGCATCCTAATTGTCTTTTTCCTTGCCTGTGTCACCTCCTTATCCCTAAAAGCAAGGAGGACACGGCCACATTCAATTTCCCCACCACTTTATCCAGGGCACCCATTTGATCTGATTTAGGTTTTCACAAATTATTTGGTGAATGAATTATGGTGTAAAATAAGAGCAAATGATTCCTGGAGAGGATTCAGGGTTTGAGTGCAAGGTCATGACACTCATCAGTGTAGAATCCCTTTTTGACTATGCAGTTTTTTTTATTATTTAAGATAATTGTAGTGACCAAATAAATAAGTTCTGGGGGTTTTTTGGGGTTTTTTTTTTTTTTTTGAGACAGAACTCTTTTTCTGTCACCCTGGGTAAAGTGCCGTAGGGTTATAGCTCACAGTAACCTCAAACTCTTAAGCTCAAAGGATCCTCTTGCCTCAGCCTCCCAAGCAGCTGGGACTACAGGTCCTGGACTACCATAATGTTCAGCTAGTTTTTCTGATTTCAGTAGAGACCAGGTTTGGCTTTGCTCAGGTTGAGCTCAGGCAATTTCTGCTTCCTTGGCCTCCCAGAGCACTAGGGTTGCAATTGTGAGCCACTGTGCTCAGACTAGTTCTGGATTATTTAAAGTGTTATTATAGAAAAAAATGCACTCTGTGCTGTTACGGACAAATAAAAATCCCAGTACTGCCTTGTAATTATGTTGGCAAAATATCTCCTTATTCCAGTATTCCAGATGCTAGGCGAGAAGTAGATAAACTTCAGGATTGCTATATTACTCTTTCTAAATGAATTAAATTTTCAACATCGAAACAATTGGCAAAATTTCTTAGGTGGAAAAAAATTCCAATTATGTAAAATAATCATTTGTTTTACTTGGAAAATTTTAAATGAATACATTTATCCACTCAAAGAAAATTCTGGTAACTGAAAATAACAAACTCCATTCTACATTTGTTAACATTGTACATAACTTAAATTTACCTATAGCAGGTAAACACTGTACAAATTGTATGAATAGTATTCTTAGAAGGACATTTTAAAAAATGAAATATATTATATGACCATGTAAAAAAATTGGGAGTTTGATCTATAGAATGCGTGGAAAGAACATAAATATATGTCAAAGTATATGTGTGTGTAATTTAATGTCTATTTGTAGTATGATTTTGATGGACTCAATTTCCATCTTGATCTTAGCCAGATAAAATGAATTAAGATAGACTGTCACTGTAAAAGAAAATGAAAAAGAAAAAAATGCTGTTTTTTTCTTTTTTGTGTGCTTTTCATTCAGAAAAGGGCCAGCTGATTTAGCTGTCATACACATATTTTATGTTTAAGTACAAATATATGTATATGTATCTATATGTGCATCTGTGTGTATTTCATTACATATCAATTCTAATATTCTATGTTAAAAATCAATTTTTAATTCATTCACATAGTTTTCCAATAAATTACAGTTGTATTCCTTTGGGGTCTAGAGCAGTAGATTAAAAAAACAAAACACTATTTTACAGCTCCATTCATCAGCATTGGAATCTATTTTTCTACCCCTTGAAGCTCCCTTTGGCCAGGTGCTCTCAATTTATTAATGAGACACTAACAAATGATCACAAGCAACATTTTAAAAAATCACTTAGGGCCTCATCCTTTCTTGCTCTTGGGCACCCTGAGGCCATGACAGACAGAAGCCCAGGCTCGCCTTCTGCTGGGGAGGAACCATGTAAAGAGCTGCCACATACCATGGACTGTCAACTGTCCCAGCTAAGAACTCAGAGCATAGTAACTGCAGAGAAAATCCACAGATTTAAAAAAGCAGCAGCAGCAGCAGAAATGTGTATCACTTTAAGCTGCTAGATGTTAGAATGATTTCTCATATAGCAAAAGCTAAGGCATAAATAGAGACCTAGAAATGAGGTGCTATTTAGCAAACAAATCTAAGGGGTGATTTTGGATTAGGGAATAGGAAGCAACTGCAGAAATTGTGAGTAAGTAATAAAGGCTAGGAAAATGGATAGGAACCTCTTAAAAAATGGCACAGAAATTTCTATAGAGTGCTAGAAAAACAGCAACCCATGCTATGTAGCAGCAAAAACAACTGGCAAAACGGTTGCTGCAATGATTTGAAGACAGAAAGTGTACTTAATCAACTTTTGGATTTTGGCTAAGGACATCTCCAAACAGAATGTTGAAAGTGTCAGTGGATGTTTATTGCTGTGTATTATAAAATCCAGGAAGATATCAATGAGCTAACGGTGGAACTATTCACTTTCAAGCAGAAATTGGAAGAGCCAGGACTCGGATGATTGGAAAACAGTTCATGAAGAACTTCTCAGTGTGAAACAAGGTGCAGAGACAAAGATCAAATCAATGCTGTGATTATCCGATCTTTTGTCAAAACTGTCTGGGGAACATAGCTAGATGAAAGGTTTAGGACCCTGAAGGTGTGTGTGTGCCAATTTGATACATGGCCCAAAGTAGAAAAACATGGGTCTTAAAAAACATAAAGAATGTTTGCTTTCAAGGCATAGAGTGGACTTGGATCTGATTCAGAAATAATCAGGCTCGGCACCTGTGGCTGAATCGCCTAACGCATCAGCCACCTACACCTAAGGTGGCAGGTTCGAATCCCCAGCCTGGGCCCGCCAAACAACAATGATGTCTGCAACCAAAAATGGCTGGGTGTTGTGGCAGGCGCCTGGGGTCCCAGCTACTTGGGAGGCGGAGGCAGGAGACTTGCTTGAGCCCAGGAGTTGGAGGTTGCTGTGAGCTGTGATGCCATGGCACTCTACCCAGAGGGA